>BPLQ01009135.1:0-50235 GCA_021605075.1 Caerostris darwini
TTAATCTATCGAGACAGCATGGCTCAATATTCCTGCAGAAGACTTCCAACGACTTGTTGAGTCCATGCCACGTCGAGTTGCTGCACTTCGCCGGGCGAAAGGAGGGCCGACACGATATTAAGAGGTATCCCATGACTTTTGTCACTTCAGTGTAATATGTGTATTGGCGCATGGATAAATACTCCACAAAATCGAAGTGGAAGAAAGCGCCCGATAATATAAACATCCTGTCTGCGTGGGCATGAGCTGGCTGGAAGGAGAAAGAAATGTAACACCAGCAGAGTGTGTTTGATTTTCGAATAAAGGAGTTGTGCTTTTTACAGTCCATTATGTGTTTCTATTCTTAGACTATAACAATGTGTTTCTAAATACCGATAATTTTCTCCTGAAATCATTTGCTCTGAATACGTCAGACGGCAGATATTTAATAGATACAGCCACTCTGGTCTGTTACAATGTATAGCCGCGTCCAGAATTGTAACATTAGGCTAAATGGGCGTCTGTCCCTGGGCATTAAAATTTGAATTCGAAAGCAAACCCTTTATTTTTAATTATAGACGAGCCTCCATGTTTCGGAATGTCGTATGAGGAAATATGAAATTATGTTATTATATGAAATTCTATTTTACGAATTATAAAAAAAAAAAAAATTAAAAAAAAATTAAAAAAAAAATTAAACCACGTAATAGATATTTATCTTAGCAAAATTCTTGAATAGAAAAAACAAATTAAATTAAGAATCAAACATATGTATGTATGAAGAAGTAAACAGTCAATTTTCCTTTGACATCATAAAAATCTACTTTTTTGTGTGTTTTTAACCAAAAAATAAATTACTGTTAAACTGAACAATACATAAATTTTTTATCAAAAAGTACGAACTTTGGGATAGCTTAATATTTACCTAGAAGAACTTCCAATTATTCCTTAATAAAACTTATTTAACCTTTGTTTATCTTGCGAAAAGAAATATAATGTTTTTTATTTGGTTCTAAAATACAGCCCATTAATTGCTTTCATAAAAAAGTGGCACTGCACTAAAAAGATTAGAAATTAGTTTTCATACACGAGTCCAACGTAATGTTCCAAATAAAGGGAAAGACTGAAATATGTAAAATACCACAACGATAAATTTATGCGTACAAGAAAACCGCACTTTTTTATCGCCCCAAACAGTGCCCCTGCTGCGAGGTTGATAAAAATGCAAATCAGTGAAATGTATATTTTGTTGTCGACGACGCACAAGAAATAATAGATTTAGGCTTCCGAGTGTTTGTCAGGCTTTTGATGAAGAATGCTAATTTCAAGCACAGCTACTCAGTTGGAATAAAGAGTGGGATTTGCTGTCTTTTCATACCGAAAATCTATTTTGAATTTTCTCAATTTCACAGGCATAGGTAAATGAGGACAGCAGACAATAGGGAGTGATTTGCTTATTTAGTATTCACAAAACCAAATAGAAAATGCATGACTATATATTTTCTAAAACTAAATTCAATTTCGCGAAGAATATGAACTTTTCGTTTTTCGCGCCGTGCAGAATTTTTGAGTTGCGTCAATTGCGTGGCCCCAATTTTCGTCTGGTCTGAAATCTTTTGAATATAGAGTATTCTAATGAAGGCGGCACCGCCATCTTTCTTTAAGCTCGTTGCTGGGATTATAGCTTTTGGCGAAGGTTAGTCAATCGTTATGCTGAAGAAAGGAATTATGAATTTTCATTCTAGAACAGAGTTCTGAGGAACACAAATGCCGTTTTTAAAGTAAAATTCATGGAAAGAAAAGAAACAACATTTGTTGGAATTCATTTGTTGTTTGTGAATGCACTTTTCAATTATTTCTCTCATTCCAGATTATATTGCTTTGTAAATCTTATGAATGCTTATTTCATGTTTGAAAAACTTATAAATATTGAATAAACTATTAAAAATGAAAAGAAATATTCTCCTTTGGCACAAAACAGGGTAATTATAAAATTCAGACGAAATATTAATAAATAGAATTTAGTTTATAAATCATTTTAGACAGCTACGTAGGAAAAAGTAAAACTTGTAAAAGAGATTAGGTCTATCTGATTGTAACGTTGAGAAATTGTGTAAAACATAAAAAAAACTTATTTAATTACTACTTTTAATGAAATTTTGAAACCAAATTTTAAAAAGTTATTATAGTTAATATATCATTGAAATTGTAATTCTAATTATCTACGCGAATTCCATTTCTATTTTAATTAGTAATTATATTAATTAAACTCTTCTTTCTTTCAAAAATGCCTTACATAGATGTTTGTCAAATTAAGAAATGTCAATTGAATATTAGTTCTAATATACAAATTGCATCACTCGGTAAAAGATATTTCAGTTTAATTAATTAATTTTACTCTTTAAAAAATTGATTTCACCAGGCATTTATCAATGTGAGAAGCAAGCTCATATTAATAAGTTAAAATGTCGTCTTTTTATGAGGGCGAGACTTAATTTGAAATATTTAACAGTTTTATTAATTCGAAAATATGATACACTTTCCAAAGACTTAAAATATTACAGTTTATTTAAAAGTAAATGAGTCTATGACTAGACTAAATAAAAAAATATGTTTTCTACGGGACTTTTATAAAATTACACAATTTAGGGACATATTTCACTGTGTCCCAACCACAAAACCCTAACCCCACAATAAACTTTCAGTTAAATTTTTTATTTCATTATGTATATTTACTTACTCAAATTAAGTTTTAAAACGTTGCCAAAAATGTGTAGTAGTATTTATCCGCGTAAAAATATAATAAGATAAAACTCTTTAACTTTATTCTATAGTAAAAAGGATTCTAATTATTTATCTATTCAAACATTTTATGAAATGAAATAAAATATTCATGTAATGAGGTAACAAAAGAAAAAAAAATATTTCCAGTGAGGGAAACTAAAGAAAAAAAATAATACTGCAAAGTAATGTTTGTTCAATTATATGGAAATATTTAAATATTTTTTACACACTGATTTCTCCCTGTGTATTTCACTGAAGCATATTCATATTTTAAATAATATTTAATATATACATAACTTTATTACTTTAAATTAAATTACAAACTTTACGAAATTTAATTTCCTCTTCTCAGAGAGCTGTGCATGATGCTGTGTGGGTCTTAATAGCGTGCAATTCGGATTACAGTGAATTAGATTCATGTTTCAAGCCATATTTAAAGAAAAAAAGTGAGATCAAATTTAAAGAATTCAAATTCAATGACAGATAAAGCTATTGTAGCATAATTTGTAAAAACAAAGCGTTTATGCAGCATATGCAAATAATGTAACAGATGAAAGAGTAATCTATTTACTATATATATAATATATGTATATATACAGAGAGATACAGAGTTCTGTAATGAACACTTTCTATCAGAATGTTACGAATAAAATAACCGCTGACAAAGTATTCAAGCGAACATACATGAATTATTCCACACTATCTATATTTCATGTTAAAAAAAAAAAAATCAAAAGTACAAGGCAGGTTGGAATTTTACAACATAAAAGACAAAATATTTAACCTGCATGTGTGAAACATGGAGCAGAGGCAAATACGCTAAACTGCTAACCAGTTTTCACTCGGTGTTATCTGTGGGCATATAGTATGCCACACGGAATTTACAATGTCCTATTCCGACAAAGTGAGAATCCTACGTTATTATCTTAAAAAAATAATAACATAGCCTTCAGTAGTTTTATGATAGAGTTGTAGAAGCCTGTAAAATATCTGAGATACAATTCTTGCTCGAATGACATTCGTGGAACATTCTGGGAATGCTACAAAACACATTCTTTTCATGAAGGGTCAAGTGAATACGCACGAGCACTAAATTTGGCAAACTAAACCTCAAGTGTTATCGATCAAGTATTATTATTTTGGCAAGGTCAATCATTTCAAGGTCAAGGTCAATTATTGTCCATGGATATTTTTATATAATGTTTAATATAAATCTTGTTCAAAATTTTGAGTCATACAGTCGCTCTACAGATCTCTGTATTAAGAAAAGTTATTTTCCTCAATTTATGAAGAAAACAAACCTTAGCTGGTATAAACTCTTGATAGCAAACGTAAAATTTTAAAAGAACGAAATTAATTATACAAAAATAAATTTTTGACTGCTGATATTAATTTCTAAATTAAATACGATTAATAAAATTTACTATATATATATATATATGCCTAAAGATCAGATGACTTTGATAGTTGTAACCTGTCGAAACATCTTTCTAATTTGTAATTAATCATAACTCATTTTAATTTGTAAATAATCGTACGACTTCTTAGTCACAGTGATAATTTTCCTTTTTTTTTATTAGTCTTTCAAGACTTTTTATTTTATAATTTTTGCTTAATTACATTACATTGAAAACTCACCCTACAATTTATTGATAGATAGAAAAGTAAGTAAAGTTATTTTAACAAGATATTTTACAAACAAAATATTTATACAAAATTTTCAAATTTCCAGGCACTAAATAAAATTTTTCCTTTTTGAAGAGTAAAAAAATATTTTTTTAAGGTCAACTGATTACTTATATGAACTCATTCTTTTTGAACCACATCTAATACTTAATTTCAATAAAATACAAAAGAGAAAAATAAAAAAAAGTATATTAAGAACATAAAAAGAATAATTTTAATGCTAACATCGTTTTTTCTCTCTTTCACTCGCCTAATACAATTACCATTCACCCAGGGCACTTCTTAACGATGTTCCACCTAAATGGTGAAGTAGTCAAATGGAGAACAAACCAAAAAGTTTTTCACCTGTTTCCTTGGCCCTAATCTTGGCTACACCAACTTAAGTGATTGATTAAATAAAAGACTATGATAAGACAACCAATAATAAAATAAATTCCCATTTTTTTTTTCTCAACTTTTCTTGCTGCTTCTCGGCAGTCTTCTTATTCAAGACATCTCTGTGAAAACGCCACATTGAGCACCAGATGCCATTTTTTTTTCCTTCTTTAAGGCAGCTTTTATCTTTTTGTTTTTGGCAGCAGGTTGACAGTGTCGCAACTGCAAGTTACGCCTTTCGGTGACCAAGAGTCCTGATTAACGACACTGGAGGGTAAATGGAAGTAACGAACCGAAGTGAAGAGACAGTTGTGATCTTCATCATCGAGTGAGCGGCCTTTGGAATGAGGGCGAACATGCAGAAACGGGAGCAGGATTTTTTTTCTTCCTTTTTTTTCATTCCTTTCCTTTTATAATTTATTTTCCTTAACTGCATTGTCCACTGACGGTTGCGTGTTCAATGATTTTCGGAAAAAAAAATTACGAATACTTGAGAAATAAAGAAATATTTATAAATATATGAATTGGAAATAAATTAAAGTTGAAGTATTATGCTTCAATTAATTTGAAAGATAGTTTTAAATCAGTTGTGCATTAGAGTTTCAGAAGTAACTGACATATTGCTTTTTTACACCTTATGACCAAAATTTATAACACGAACAATATAGTCCTAAATTAAATTTAAAATTTAATTCTGTGATTGATAAATATTATTTTATACTAACCATTTAGTATTATGACAAATTTAATCATTCATCATAACTGACTAAATTAATGGAACACAATAAAAAATATAGTCTAAAATTACAGTTCATTTTCTTATGGAACATAGATAATTTTTTATGTCTTCAATTCGATCGTTGACGATGAATAACGTCAGCTCGGAATCCTCGACTAAATTTTTTGAATGCCAAATTCATGGATTGAAGTTGGTGCAAAAGTATATGAACTCACATATGGTCAGTATTCGCATACTCACATATCTCTGATTTTGAGGTGTCTCTAAACCTTCAATGACTTTTCATCCTAATTATTCAGACAAACGATGTTTCGAAGGCAATGTAAAACATTGGCTATTCCAACATTCTCATGCCATTTTTCCAATAAAACATACAATCTGGCATACGAATGTTTTGCTACTTATTGATGACGTAAAAAGTGCCGCAGTATTTTGTGTATAGTAGTTTTATTTAGCAAATGTTTTTAACAACATATCAATTTTCGTAATGATTGATTTCCTTTTATAAAAAGTTACTGTTTTGTGTTTATTTATTTTTGTTTATTTTCCCTTAATTTAGGGTAAGAAATGTAGAAGGAGTAGAGTAAGTGATATAAGCACACAAATAAAATCATATATTTGTCATTTATGACTCACTACAGAATTACAAAATTTTCACAGGTAACAAAATATTTAACTTGTAACGCACTTAATTTGAAGTCATGTTCTTCTAAATCTTCAACATGCCATTATGCAAAACATGATTTGTTGTTTTCAATTCGATCGTTGGCAATCAATAATTTTCATTTACAGTCCTAATAGAATAAAATGGGATTTTAATTCAAATTATTATTATTAGATTTTGATATGAATCGTAAACTGTTGCTAATTATATAAAATCATACTAAATTTTTCTTATTGTAAAATCATGGAGATCCTATTATGAAAAATTCCTACAAAATACCGATGATTTTTTGTGATTCATTTTATTCAAATCAGTTGGAATATTAAACTTTTGTTTTTCTTTTTCATGAAAGACTAAAGAAGTCGTTTTATTTGGGACACATGATTAATAACAATTATATCTTGACATCATAAATTCTGTTGTTTACAAATTAACTTTTTTATGTACAACACCAAAAGCGTTTTTTCAAATAAATAGCGAACAGAAACACCATGACCATAACGTCGGCCATAAGGTGTTTTATTATGCTGAGATGGAAAAAAAAATGTTTATATGCTTATACTAAATTATTTTCCATTTTAATTTAAATTATAATATTGAAAATAATTTTTTTTCATTGCAAGCTCAAGTGCTTGATATTTATAATAAATTCGTAGTTTACAAACTATTTTAGTAAATATATTTAAATAAATATGTTTTGTTAGTTTTTGAGACACACTAATTATAGCTGATGACTCGTAAAGAGTTTTTGGATCTTGCTTCATGCATGCATGATAAAAAAATGTCCGGAAATTCCTTTTATGGAAGAAGACATGCTTTCCAAAATTCGATATTTTTTGTTCAATATATTCTAAAAAGAATTGCTGTAGCATCAAAAATGTATTCTAGTATTTCAGGTCAAGTACAAAGGTACAATAAGTTCAGACCACTTTAAGACGTACGCAGATCGGACAAAACACATTTCCATATCAAGTTCTTCCGATAGGATTTCGAAAAAGGGGAATTTTTTGGGGAAAAATATATTTCAATATCTATAGTGAGCAAGCATTTGAATTCAGTCGATATATTTAAATTCTTCTTTTTTTCCCTTATCGGTTTAATCCTGCACGAATTGAAAAATGTGATGAACGTATGTAACATGATAAATTGCCATTTCGTGTAATATTATTCCCTGTGTTACTTTCGGAAAAAAATTGCATGTCGCCGGAATTTATTGACTTCAGGGATAATGTTTAAGGGTATGTGTCGTGTTGGAGAAAATCCACTAAACTCCCATTGCACAGCCCAATTGTCGAGAAAAGATGCTTATACAAGCTGTCTACTTTGCCAACAAAATTCTCCATTATTATTGTATGACTTGGTGGGCCTGATGGTACCACAGGTTTCGGGTTCGAGTCCCGGCAGTACCATGAATGTTTGTAGTGGTTCGGAATCCACTTTAAACAGTAGGTCCCGATCAAATAAGATCGTAGATCTAATAAGTTCGCATTGTTACTCCGCATTCGTAGCTTATCTTCAAGTTAAACTCTCCCCAGGGTAGTACAAAGCGAGTAACGTCGATGCAGACCTTATGGCCCAGAAGATCCCGATCTAAGTATTTTCCAGCTGCATTAGAATAAAACAACTAAATGACTTGATCTGAGACGTTTATACAAGCTGTCTAAATTGCCAACAAAATTCTCCATTATTACTGATGCCGCAATTTTTCTTTCATTTATTTATTAAACCTTATTTATGTTTATAATAATTTTATTTAATTTTGAACCATAAGTTTATTAATACGTCAAAAACAGACAGTGGAACATATTTATTTCTTAGTATTTATTAAAATATTATTTCAACTTCTAAAATATAAGGTAAAATTGTATAGTTTTACATTGAAAAAGTAAGACTTTTTCTTTGCTACATGGTGAATAAAATGATTTTATTTAATGCTAATAAAATCTACATCGTAGAAAATGTAACAGATAAGCTCAAATTAAATTATTTTCATTGATTTTGCTGCAACTGAGTATAATTATCCAACGCTATAATAACCGTCGACAAAAAAAAGTACTCCTTTTTTTTTGTTATTATCTTAATTTTTAATGAATCTTCAGAAAATTGGTACGTCAAAAAACATATTACTGTTTAATTAAAAATGCTTTTAATTAAATTCTTATGAAATTTTTCACAAACAATTTTGTTTGAATAAATAATTATAATTTAGAATTTTTATTGTTTTAAAGAATAAAATTTTTAAAAAGAAAAAATTAAAAATTATATTTCAAATTAAAAAGTATTAATAGGTGAAATTTTGTAAATTTTACAAAATTATTTATTTTATAACTAAGTTATTTATTTTCAAAAAATTGCTTTTTACTACATAATTTTAATAATGAAGCAATATTTTAAAGAAAATACTAAAAATATATTAATCAATAAATTATTTGTAAATGGTCTATTTTAATAACTATAATATTGTTATCCATAAAATATATGGATACGGTTTTGGAGAGAAGACTTTTTTAGCCCTATGAATACTTTTAATTTTATTTCAGTTTCTTTTTGTAGCTTTCCTTAAATTTGTTTCACTGGCTTTTTTCTATATTCATTCTTTTTAAATAGTTGGCCAATGGAATAAATACAATTTCAATTTATATATTTCATATGATGAAGAAATCACAAAATCCTCAAATATTTAAATTTAAAATAAATTAATTTTACTTGAAATACTAGTGTGGGATTAAAAATCCTTTTATAACGAATAATATTTTATTTATTACTTAAATTTTAAGTCAGATATTTAAATTAGTTCGATTTTAAACTATTTTTCTTATTATTAATCAACTCAAAAAATAAATAAAGGCAAATAAGTAACGAAGACAAATTCTTAACTTTTATTTAAAGATTACAAAATTTACATTATGTTAAGGAAGTTCCATTTGAACTCGGTTTGTGATTGTTTCAAAAAAAAAAAAAAAAAAAAAAAAAAAAAAAAAAATTTAATCTCCAATTTATATACTTCAAGTAAAACAAATATAAATGCCTGCTTCCGATCTTACTTGAGACACTATTTATAATCGAAAAAGAATTAAGGCAAAAAATAAACTTTAAGCTGATCAAATATTTTTTAGTATATCTACAATAACACGAAATTAATTTTTCCCCGAAGAATCATAAAATTTACATTCATTTTTCCAAACTGAATTAACGAAAATTTTTCTTTAATTGTCTTACTTTAACTTCAGTTTTAATCTATCATTAATAATATATGATACTAATTTATTTTCAAATATTTTAAAAATTTATACTATTATTCCTGAACTGTGTTTTGAATTGACTACAAAACACTAACATTTTAAACAAACTGGGAATTTTTTCCATTAATATTTCGTTCCTATACCTCACTACTGAAAATAGAAGCCACCCTATAACTACTAGAACCTTGCAGAACATCAATAGTACAGTGAAATCGTACACCGAACTGAACCGCAATTCTTCCACCCAATTACCTTCATAGAACGCCACCAGCTCATTGCCATCTATGCGTCCGTACATCTCAGCAGATCTGAATTGGAGGCCCAGAGCTCTATCCCAACGACGACTCGGAAATGGATAACTGCGAGGGGCTTTCCCGGATCCGTCCGACTGTCCTAAGTCAGGCGTTTAATCGCTGGCCAGGATAGCGCGCTGTCATCCCCTGTGGAGGTATAAACACACTGCGCAGACGACACAACTATGCTAACAGAATGGGTTTTGGTGGGAGTCGTTTCGCTTCTCCAGATGAGGCCCTAACTCACTTAAAAAATGTTTCTTCCGATCCTTTCCGACAAAACTTTCAGGAGAGTGGCCGGTCGTTACTTAAAATTCAGGAACTGGGATTTTTTTTATCAAATCGGAACGTTGAAGTACGTATGAAATATGGCTGCCGGAAAATCCCTGTGAAAAAAAAAAAAAAGAAGATTTAGGGATGAGTAACTATTATATTTTTTTTTTGTCTTTTTTTCAGTTCTTTTGAAGCAAAATATACATGTATCGGAAGGAATATTGGAGGCTGTTTTCCTTTCAAAACAAAAATCTTTGAATATTTCAGCAAAGTGCATTTTGACAAATATGGATGTTTGTTGATTTATTGGGATAAATTTGCAATTGATTTATTAGGTTTCTTTGAAATATGTTTCGAAGAAAAAATTATGGATGGTATGGAAGAGGTAAATAAATAAATATCTAGTAGTAAAAGCTTTCTAGGGAAGTGCTCATGGGTATTGTATTTTTTTATCCATTTGCATTTTAAATAAAAATTATCCAATAAATACTACAAGCATTATTTAAATAATATGCATTCGAAACGCATTTATATATTAAAGGTATGTATTTGGAATATATAGAAATATTTCATTCAATTCAATCATATATAATTTTTGATTTAAAAATTAAATAAATATTTTTCTTATGAAATTTTTAAAAATATTTAATACCATTTGCTAAGTAATTACGTAATTTCATAGTTAAATAATTATATTCCAAATAATTCTTGTATATATTATTTGTTGCTGGAAAAATAAATATGGGAAATTTATTTTATTAGTAAGTTATAATATTTAAATAAGCCAACAGCTCGACTAGTGGTTCCGTGGCAACGCGATCTAGTGGTGTGTATTAGGGCGGAAATCCAATCCGTTGGCAGGCTTTGTTGAGACGCTGTTATAAAAAAACCAAGGAGACTCCACGGCGTTTGTAATGCTAAGCATCTTGCCTCGTTAATCGGACTATCTGGTGGAAGTTCTCTTGATTTTCTATCTTCCGGTACGTAAAGGGGATAGTTGCCCCCAAAACTACTTCCGGAAGGCAATCTTCTCCTTCTTAAACTGCGCTCCCTTTCCCTCCCATTAGAACACACGGGTTCATGGACTTGATCTAGATGTTGCTGTACATTAAGTGGGATAAGAAACAAACAGAAGAAACAAAATTTAGTTTAATCTTTCTAGGGCTCTCTGTTAAACAAACATTAAGGATCGTAAAATGGCCAGGCTTATGTAGATTATAAAATAAAAAACGAAGGGAAATTATTTTAGAATGAATGCTAATTATTAACATGTAGAAAATTACAGTTAGGGAAAATATAATATAATATACAATAAATTAATGAGAATTTACCAGTTTTGGTATTTTAATGTAAAACATTTTATAATGTAAAATATTTATTTTGTTATAAATATAGACTATAGATTAAGTTTTTCTTAAGCGCATAAATAATTTTTTAAAGTCTGAAGTATGCATGTAAATAGAGAAAGGTGTCAAAGGTGTCTGAGATTTCAGAACTGAAGATTAAACAGAAAAAATAAAATAAATGTTTCAGATTACCAAAAGGGAAAAAAAGAAAAGATATTTATGCATTTCCAGGTATTTCCTGGTATGAGTTCCTATCTTTACAAGAGCAAGACATTCGAATCCTCACTCAGTTCCTTCGTGATTTTGTTTTAAGTTACTTCATTTGTTTTGGTTATTTCTGTTTACATTTTCATATTTCGTTGGAATTCTTAGAATATTTCTCAAGTTAAGAAGATCCCACAACTCTCCTATTTCTAAAAAAGGATTCATTCTGCAGTTCATACTGCAATTTCAAAAAAAACCCAACGTACCTGAAATTATTCAAATGTTTCTTTCATTGCAAGGAAAGTTCGTAGCGAAATGTCATTAATAAAGTACTTTATGTGTTTTTTAATGTACAAATAAAATTGTGTTTTAATGGCAAATAAAATTAATTTTTGCCTTTGCTGTGCTTTCTTCAAATTTGAAGACAAGAGACTTGTACTTATGAGCATTATGAGTTATGAAATAAATTCAGATAAACCAAAACTTATTAATTGTACATGATTATGTCACAATTAATTTGTATAGTATTGATGAAGAATAAGGTAGCATGACATTTTTTTTTATGAATTATTAACTATTATTTCATTTTTAAATAATCTGATCAATTATTGCTGGTTGTTAAAATCATTTTTTTTTTGATAACAGAAATAGAAAAAAAAACCATTTTGAACTACGTACTAGATCTTTATCACAGCAAAATTCTTGAAAAGGAAAAAATAAATTAAATTAAGAATCAAATGTATGTATGAAGAAGTGAAAAAGTCAATTTTCCTTGGACATATTAAAAGCTATTTTTGTATGATTTTAACCTGAAAATAAATTACTGTTAAACTCAACAATGCACATATTTTTTTCCAGAAATACGAACCTGTGAATAGCTTAATATTTATATTAAAGAACTTCAAATTATTCTTTAATAAAATTTATTTAACTTTTGTTTATTTTGCGAAAAATTAATGATTTTTTTTTATTTGGTTCTAAAACACAGTCCATTAATTGCGTTCATAGAAAAGCGGCACTGCACTAAAAAGATTAGAAATTAGCTTCCATACATGAGTCAAACGTAAGGTTTCAAATAAAGGGAAAGATTGAAATATGTATAATACCACACGATAAATTTATGCGTAGAAGAAAACCGCACTTTTTTATCGCCCCAAACAGTGCCCCTGCTGCGAGTGTGATAAAAATGCAAATCAGTGAAATGTATATTTTGTTGTCGACGATGCCCAAGAAATAATAAATTTAGGCGTCCGAGTGTTTGTCAGGCTTTTGATGAAGAATGCTAATTTTTTGCACAGCTACTCAGTTGGAATAAAGAGTGGGATTTGCTGTCTTTTCATACCGAAAATCTATTTTAAATTTTCCCAATTTCACAGGCAACACACAGAGGTAAATGAGGACAGCAGACAATAGGGAGTGATTTGCTTATTTAGTACTCACAAAACCAAATAGAAAATTCATGAATATATTTTCTAAAACTAAATTCAATTTCACAAAGAATATGAACTTTTCGTTTTTCGCTCCGTGCGGATTTTTGAGATGGATCCAGAATTGCGTTTCTCCAATTTTCGTCTGGTCTGAAAACTTTAGAATATAGAGCATCCTAATGAAGGCTCACCGTTATCTTTCTTTATGCTTGTTTCTGGGATTATACCTCTTGGTGAAGGTTAGTTAATCGTAATGCTGGAGAAATGAATTATGAATTTTCATTCTGGAGCAGAGTTCTAAGGGACACAAATGCCGTCGTTAATGTAAAATTCATGGAAAGAAAAAAAACGTTTGTTGAAATTCAGTTGTTGTTAGTCATGTTCTTCTAAATCTTCAACATGCTATTATTCAAAACATGATTTGTTGTCTTCTATTCGATCATTGACAGTCATCAATTTTCATTTACAGTCCTAATATAAATAAAATGTGCGTTTAATTCAAATTATTATTATTAGATTTTAATATGAATCGTAAACTGTTACTAATCACATAAAATCGTATAAATGTTTATTATCGTAAAATCACGAATAATTCCTACAAAATACCGATGTTTTTTGTGATTCATTTTATTCATATCAGTTTGAATATTAAACTTCTGTTTCTTTTTCATGAAAGACTAAACATATCGTTTTATTTGGGACACATGATTAATAACAATTATAGTTTGACACCATAAATTATGTTGTTTATAAATTAACTTTTTTATGTACAGCAACAAAAACGTTTTATTAAATAAATAGCTGGCAAAAATACCATGACCAAAAATATAACGTCGACCATAAGGTGTTTTATTATGCTGAGATGGAAAAAAAATGCTAATATGTTTACACTAAATTATTTCGAATTTTAAATTAAATTCTAATACTCAAAATAATTTTTTTTCATTGCAAACTCAAGTGCGTGATATTTAATATAAATTCTTAGTTTACAAGATATTTTTGTAAATATATTTAAATAAATACGTTTTGTTAAGTTTTTGAGTCACAATAATTATAGCAGCTGACTCGTAACTATTTTTTGGATCTTACTTCATGCGTGCATGATGAAAAAACATGTCCGGAAATTCCTTTTATGGAAGAAGACAGGCTTTCCAAAATTCAATATTTTTTACTCAATATATTCTAAAAAGAATTGCTGTAGCATCAAAAATGTATTCTAGTATTTCAGGTCAAGTACAATGGTACAATAAGTTCAGACCACTTTAAGACGAACGCAGATCGGACAAAACACATTTCCATATCAAGTTCATCCGATAGGATTTCAAAAAAAGGAAAATTTTGGGGTGGAAAATACATTTCAATATCCATAGTGAACAAGCATTTGAATTCAGTCGATATATTTAAATTCTTCTTTCCTCCCTTATCGGTTTAATCCTACACGAATTGAAAAATGTGATGAATGTATGAAACATGATAAATGCACATTTAGAGTAATATTATTCCCTCTGTTACATTTGGAAAATATTGCTTGTCGACGGAATTTCAAAGTTAAAAATATTTCTATACATTTAAATAAAATTTTCAAATTTGCTAAGTATATTAGCTTGCTTGAACTTTAGTACTTTTTTTGTACTTTACAACTGTGAACTTTACAGCTGCTTTTCTTTTTTTACCCCTTTTCTTTTTAGAAAATAAAAGGATAAAACATAAAAATACGGAAAAAAAATACATAAAAATAAAATAAAATACCAAAAATTTGATTCTGAGAACGGTCTTTTTTTGGGGGGCGGGGGGGGCAATATAACGCTTTTTACCTTGCAGATTCATCGTTACGGCCCACGTGTACAGAAATCTGAATTTTTAATCTCAAATTAATATTCTAGGGCCCCGAAAACTGATCCCTAATTTTAATTTTTAACTTAAAATTCTTTTATTTTTAATTTTAAACTTATTAATTTTTATCTTACTTTTATTTATTTTTAGTATTTTTAAAAATTTTTTAGAGTACCATTTTTTAAAATTTTTAGAAACTTTATTTTTATCATATACTAACATTAAGCAGCCAATTTTTAATAGTAAATTTATATATGAATTAAGTTGAGGAGTTTAAGGGGTCTATCCCCATTGGTACTCCGTAGGCATGGTTTATTCTTAAATAGTTGGTTAAAGGAATAAATAAAATGAGTTCAAATTATTTCAAATATGAACAAATTTTAAAATATTCATATATTTAAATTAATAAAAACCTTCAATTTTATGTTGAAATATGGTTATGTTTCAAACCTTCAAAACCTTCTATTGTGTGATACAAAGTTCTTTCATGAAGAATAATGTTTTATTTATTAATTATATTTTAATTTAGATATTTAACATACTTTGATTTTAAACTATTTTTTTTTATTATGAATCAATTAAAAAAAAAATAAATGTTAATCAGTAACTAAGACAAATTTGAAACTTTTATTTAAAGTATATAACATTTACGTTTATATTTAAAGGATTTTTATTCTAAATTGGTTTAAGATAGTTTTAACAAACAAAAAAATTATTTTATGTCTGATTTCTTTACTTAAAGTTGAACAGTTATATATGTTCCCTTCCGAACTGAAGTCAGACACTATTTTTAACCGAAAAAGAACTAATGCAGGAAATAAATTTTAACTGTTCAAACAATGAATTTTTTTTCGAAATAACTAATTTCACATTAATTTTTCAAAATTGAATTTAAGAAATATTTTTTAATTCGCTGACATTAACTTGAATTTTAATCTATCAACAATTATATATGTTATTAATTTATTTTCAAATATTTTAAAAACTAATAATATTATTCCTCAACACTGTTTTAAATTGACTTCAAATACCACCTTTTTAAACATAACACATTTTTCCACTAGTATTTCTCTCAAATTCCTCGCTACTGAAAATCGAAGCCACCCTATACCTACCAGAATACTTTCAGAACATCAAAAGTACAGTGAAATCATACACTGAACTGAACCGCAATTCTTCCACCCAATTAACTGCATAGAACGCCACCAGCTCATTGCCATCTACGCGCCCGTACATCTCAGCAGATCTGAATTGGAGCCCCAGAGCTCTATCCCAACGACGCGCAACTGGGGCATTAGAGCTTTACGACTCGGAAATGGATAACTGCGAGTCCGGGCTTTCCCGGTTCCGTCCTGCAGTCGTAAGTCAGGCGTGTATGACCCCTCGCTGACAGCCCGGATAGCGCGCTGTCATCCCCTGCGGAGGTATAAACACACTGAGCAGACGACGCAGCTATGCTAACAGAATGGGTTTTCGTGCGAGTCGTTTCGCTTCTCCAGATGCGGCCCTAACTCACTTAAAAAATGTTTCTTCCGTTCCTTTTCGACAAAATTTTTAGGAGAGAGGCCGGTCGTTATTTAAAATTCACGAACTGGGATTTTTTCGCTCAAAGCGGAACTCTGAAGTACATATGAAATATGGCTACCGGAAAATCCCTGGAAAAAAAAGAAGATATAGGGATGGGTAACTATTATATTTGTTTTGTTTCTTTTTTGGTTTTTTAAGTCAAATATACATGTATGGGGAGAAATATTAGAGGCTGTTTTTATTTCAAAACAAAAATCCTTGCATATTTCAGCAAAGCGCTTTGTAACAAATATGGATGGTTGTTGATTTATTGGGATAAATTTGAAATTGATTTATTAGGTTGCTTTGAAATATGTCTTGGAGAAAAAATTATGGATGGGATGGAGAAGCTAAATAGCTAGTAGTAAAAGCTTTCTAGAGAAGTACTCATGGGTAGTGTAGTTTTTATCCATTTCTATTTTTTTTTAAAATTGATGCAATAAATACTAAAGTATTATTTTTAAAAATCTGCATTCGAAACTCATTTATAAATTAAAGGTAAATATGTTCAGTCAATTTGGAATATTATATTATTTTTTGAATTAAATAAAATAAATAAAGATTTTTCTAATGAAATTTAAAAAAATATATTTAATATCATTTGCTAAGTAATTACTTAATTTCATAGCTAAATAATTGTATTCCAAGTAATTCTTGTATATAAAAGTTGCTGGTAAAATAATTATGAGAAGCTTATTATATTAGTAAGTTATAATATTTAATAAGCCCACAGCCCGACTCACTCAGTGGCATTAGAGCGAAATTCAATACGCTGGTAGACTTTGTTGTAAATGCTGCTATAAAAACCCAAGTAGACTCCACGGTGTGTGTAATGTTAAGCATCTTGCCTCGTTATTCGGACTATCTGGCGGAAGTTCTCATGATTTTCTCTCATGCGGTACGTAAAGGGGATAGTTGCCCCTAAAAGTTCTACCGGAAGGTACTGTTCTCATTCGTAAGCTGCCCTCTGTTTCCCTCCTTCCATGAGGACACACGGGTTCATGGACTTGTTATCTAGATGTTGCTGTCAAGCAAGTGGGATAAGAAACAAGCAGAAGAAACAAAAATTTCGGTTAACTTCATAGGGCTTTATGCTAAACAAACATTAAGGATCGTAAAAGGTCAGGCCTATATAGATTATAAAATAAAAAAACCAAATGGAAATTATTCAGAATGAATTCTAATTACTAACATGCTGAAAATTACTGTTAGGGAAAATATAATATAATATACAATAAATTAATGAGAATTTACAAGTTTTGATATTTTAATGCATAGATTATAAGTATTTCATAAATATATAAATAACTTTTTAATATCTGAAGTACGTATATTCATAAAGAAAGGTATCAAAGATATTTGTGACTTCAGAACTGAAGAATAAACACAAAAAAACAAAATAACTGCTTTAGTTTACGAAAAAAAAAAAAAAAAAAAAAAAAAAAAAAAGTGAAAACAAATTTTTGCATTTATTTTCCTGGTATGCGTTCTTATCTTTACAAGAGCAAGATATTCGAATGAGAACTCAGTTCCTTCTTGATTTTGTTTTATATTACTTCATTTGTTTTTGTTATTTACATATTTCGTTGGAAGTCTGAGAATATTTACCAAATTAAGAAGATCCACAACTATCCTATTTCTAAAAAAGGATTAATTCTGCAGTTCATACTGTGATTTCAAATAAAAGCCAACGCACACTGAATTATTCAAATGTTTGCTGCCTTGCAAGAAATGTTCATAGTGAAATGTCATTAAAAAAGTATTTTTGTGTTTTTTTTTTAATATCAAACCAAAGCTGTGTTTTCATGACAAATAAAATTAATTTTTGCCTTTGCTGTGCATACTTTAAATTTGAACACATGACACCTGTTTTCATAAACATTAAATAAATTCAGATAATACAAAACGTATTGAGTGTACATGATTATAACACAATTAACTTATATAATCTGCATATATATTGATATCATGGATGAAAAATAATATAGTACGAAATAAATTTTATTAATTATTAGCTATTATTACATTTTTAAATAATCTAATCAATTATTGCTGGTTGTAAAAAATAATTTTTTTTGCAATAGCAGAAATAGAAATAAAAAAAAACACTTTAAACCACGTACTTGATATTTATAACTGCAAACATTTTGAAAAGAAAAAAATAAATTAAATTAAGAATCAAATATATTTATGAAGAACTAAAAAGCCAATTTCACTTTGACATAATAAAAATCTTATTTTTATGAGTTTTAACCTGAAAATAAATTACTATTAAACTAAACAATACATAAATGTTTTTTCAAAAATTACGAACTTTGGAATAGCTTAATATTTACCTAAAAGAACTTCAAATTATTCCTTAATAAAACTCATTTAACTTTTATTTATCTTGTGAAAAGAAATAGAATGTTTCTCATTTGGTTCTAAAATACAGTCCATTAATCGCGTTCATAAAAAAAAGCGCCACTGCACTAAAAGATTGGAAATTAGCTTCCAAACACGAGTCCAACGTAACGTTCCAAATAAAGGGAAAGATTGAAATATGTATAATACCACAGCAATAAATTTATGCGTAGAAGAAAACCGCACTTTTTTATCGCCCCAAACAGTGCCCCTGCTGCGAGTTTGATAAAAATGCAAATCAGTGAAATGTATATTTTGTTGTTGACGACGCACAGGAAATAATAGATTTAGGCCTCCGAGTGTTTGTCAGGGTTTTGATGAAGAATGCTAATTTTTTGCACAGCTACTCAGTTGGAATAAAGAGTGGGATTTGCTGACTTTTCATACCGAAAATCTATTTTAAATTTTCCAAATTTCACAGCCAACACGCATAGGTAAATAAGTACAGCAGACAATAGGGAGTGATTTGCTTATTTAGTACTAACAAAGCCCAATAGAAAATGCATGAATATATTTTCTAAAACTAAATTTAATTTCGCAAAGAATATGAAGTTTTCGTTTTTCTCGCCGTGCAGAATTTTTGAGAGGGATCCAGAATTGCGTGGCTCCAATTTTCGTATGGTCTGAAATCTTTTGAATATAGAGTATCCTAATGAAGGCGGCACCGCCATCTTTCTTCAAGTTCGTTTCTGGGACTATTACTTTGGGTGAAGGTGAGTTAATCGTAATGCTGAAGAAATGAAGTATGAATTTTCATTCTAGAGAGTTCTAAAGAACACAAATACCGTCGTTAATGTAAAATTTATGGAAAGAACAAAAACATTTTGTTGAAATTCAGTTGTTGTTTGTGAATGCAATTTTCAATTATTTTTCCCATTCCAGATTATATTGCTTTGTAAATCTTATTTCGTGCTTGAAAAACTTATAAATATTGAATAAACAATTAAAAGTTAAAAGAAAAATTTTCATTTGGAACGAAAAGGGAAATTATGATATTCAGACTAAATATTGATAAATAGAACTAGACTATAAATCATTATAGACAGCAATTATAAATTACAAGAATTTTATTGCTACAAGATTATAAATCACTGTAGGAAAGTGTAAATCTTGAATTTCAGTTGTATATATCTTAAAATTCAGTTGAAGTTTTTTGAATGCACTTTTCAATTATTTCTCCTATTCTAGATTATATTGCTTTGTAAATCTTATTCATGTTTGAAAGACTTATAAATATTGAATAAACAATTTATTGTTAAAAGAAAAATTCTCATTTGAAACAAAACTGGGTAATTATAAAATTCAGACAAATATAAATAAAATTAATTTATAAATCATTTTAGACAGCTATGTAGGAAAAACGTAAAGCTTGTAAAAATGATATAATCTATTCGATTGTAATGTTGAGAAATCATATAAAACATGTTTCTCATATCTTTCATGTAATCATGTTTTTTTTTTTTTTTTTGAGTGTGTCGAATGAGACATGGCCACTTAATTGGGCCAAAACAAACCTCAAATGCCATCTATCAATATTATTATATTTTGCTAAATATTTGTAACCATGCAGTATTTGGTGTCCAAAGATATTTTTATACAATGTTTAATATAAACTTTGACTTTTTTAGCCATACGATCGCTCCACAGATCTCTGCATTAAGAAAATTTAGTTTCCACAGTTTATGAAGAAAACAAATCATATCAGGTATAAAGCCTTGCTAAAGTATTTGAAATATTTAAAGGAACCAAATTAATCACAGAACAGAAAGTTTCGATAGCTGATATTAATTTCTGAAGTAAATACGATTAATAACAGTTAGTCTCTTTCTATATATGACTAAAAAGTCAATTGGTGGAAATTACTTTGACAGTTGTAATCTTTCAAAACATGTCTTTCTACCTTACACGTAATCATAACTCCTTTTAACTTGTAACTGATCTTACGCCTTCTTCACAATGATAATCTTCATATCTTTTTATTAGTCTTTCCAGACTTATTATTTTGCTTAATAACATTATATTGAAAAATCACAGAATAATTTATTAATAGATAGAAATTTATGTAAAGCGATTTTAACAAAAGATTTTATAAATAATTTTTAAGTTTCTAGCATTAAATAAAATATTTCCTTTTTGAAGAGTAAAAAATATGTTTTTATGGAAAACGTGTTCTTATATGAATTCATTTTTTTCCTACGAATCATAATGCTTCATTTCAATAAAACATAAAGGAGAAAAATAAAAAAGGATGCATATTCAGAGCATGAAAAGAATAATTGTAATATAAACATTGTTTTTTTCCCCTTTAACTCACCTAATACAATTAGCATTCACCCAGGGCACTTCTTAACGATCTTCTTCCTAAATGATGAAGTAGTCAAATGGAGAATAAACCAAAAAATATTTCACCTGTTTCCTTGGCCCTAATCTTGACTACACCAACTTAAGTGATTGATTAAATAAAAGACTATGATAAGACAACCAATAATAAAATAAATTTTCATTCTTTTTTTCTCCGTTCTCAACTTTTCTTGCTGCTTCTCAGAAGTCTTCTCATTCAAGACATCTCTGTGAAAACCGCCACATTGAGCACCAGATGCCAAATTTTTTTTTCCTTCTTTGAGGCAGCTTTTATCTTCTTGTTTTTGACAGCAGGTTGGCGGTGTCGCCTTTCGGTAACCAAGAGTCCTGATTAACGACACTGGAGGGTAAATGGAAGTAACGAACCGAAGTGCAGAGACAGTTGTGATCTTCATCATCGAGTGAGAGAACTTTGGAACCAAACATGCGAACATGCAGAAACCAAAGCAGTATTTTTTTTTTCTTTCTTTTTTTTTCATTCCTTTCTTATTACAATTTATTTTCCTTAACTTCATTCTCTATTGACGGGTGAGCGTTCAATGATTTTCGGAAAAAAAATTTACGAATACTTGAGAAATAAAAAAATATTTATAAATATATAAATTGGAAATAAATTCAAGTTGAAGTATTATGCTTCAACTAATTTGAAAGATAGTTTTAAATCAGTTCTGCATTAGAGTTTCAGAAGTATGTGACATATTGCTTTTTTACACCTTAAGAAAAAATGTATAATAAGGGTTATTGCACGAACAATATAATCCTAAATTAGCTTTAAACTTTAATTATGTGATTGATAAAAATTATTTTATAATATCCATCTAGTATTATGACAAATTTAATCATTCATCATAACTGACTAAATTAATGAAACACAATAAAAATATAGTCTAAAATTACAGTTTATTTTCTTATGAAACATAGAATATTTTTGATGTCTTCAATTCGATCGTTGACGATGAATGACGATGAATGATGTCAGCTCGGAATCCTTGACTAAATCTTTTGTGTGCCAAATTCATGGATTGAAGTTGGTGCAAAAGTACATGAACTCCCATGTGGTCAGTATTCACATACTCACATATCTTTGATTTTGAGGTGTTTCTAAACTTTCGATCACTTTCCATCCTAATTATTCAGACAAACGATGTTTCGAAGGCAATGTAAAACATTGGCTATTCCAACATTCTCATGACATTTTTCCAATAAAACATACAATCTGGCATACGAATGTTTTGCTACTTATTGATGACGTAAAGAGTGCCGCAGTATTTTGTGTATAGTAGTTTTATTTAGCAAATGTTTTTAACAACATATCATATTTCGTAATGATTGATTTCCTTTTATGAAAAGTTACTGTTTTGTGTTTATTTATTTTTGTTTATTTTCCCTTAATTTAGGGTAAGAAATGTAGAAGGAGTAGAGTAACTGTTATAAGCACACAAATAAATCATATATTTGCCATTTATGACTCACTACAGAATTACAAAATTTTCACAGATACAAAATATTTAACTTGTAACGCACTTAATTTGAAGTCATGTTCTTCTAAATCTTCAACATGCCATTATGCAAAACATGATTTGTTGTTTTCAATTCGATCGTTGACAATCAATAATTTTCATTTACAGTCCTCATAGAATAAAATAGAATTTTAATTCAAATTATTATTATTAGATTTTAATATGAATCGTAAACCATTGCTAATTATATAAAATCATATTAAATTTTTATTATTGTAAAATCATGAAGATCCTATTATGAATAATTCCTACAAAATACCGATGTTTTTTTGTGATTCATTTTATTCAAATCAGTTGGAATATTAAACTTTTGTTTTTCCTTTTCATGAAAGAGTAAAGATATCGTTTCATTTGGGACACATGATTAATAACAATTATATCTTGACATCATAAATTCTGTTGTTTATAAGTTAACTTTTTTATCTACAGCACCAAAAACGTTTTATTAAATAAATACCTAACAAAAATACCATGACCATAACAGCGACTGTAATCTTAAGGTGTTTTATTATGCTAAGATGGAGAAAAAATGCTAATATGATTACACTAAATTATTTCCCATTTTAAATTACATTATAATACTGAAAATATGTTTTTTCATTGCAAGCTCAAGTGCTTGACATTTATTATAAATTATTAGTTTACAAGTTATTTTTGTTAATATATTTAAATAAATTTGTTTTATTCGTTTTTGGGTTACAATAATTATAACAGATAGCTCGTAACTATTTTTTGAATCTTCCTTCATGCATGCATGATAAAATAATGTCCGGAAATTCTTTTTATGGAAGCAGACAGGCTTTCCAAAATTCGATATCTAAATTCGATGGATTCTAAAGAGAATTGCTGTAGCATCAAAAATGTTTTCTAGTATTTCAGGTCAAGTACAATGGTACAATATGTTGAGACCACTTTAAGACGTACGCAGATCGGACAAAACACATTTCCATATCAAGTTCTTCCGATAGGATTTCAAAAAAGGGGAATTTTTTGGGGAAAAAATACATTTCAATATTTGTAGTGAACAAGCATTTGAATGCAGGCGATATATTTAAATTTTTCTTTTTCCCTTATCGGTTTAATCATGTACGAATTGAAAAATGTGATGAAAATATGAAACACTATCAATTCAAATTTCACGTAATATTATTCCCTCTGTTACTTTTGGAAACATATTGCCTGTCGACAGAATTTTAAAATGAAAAATATTTCATATAGTAAAATAAAATTTTCAAAATTTTATGACTGCTAAGCATATTTGCTTGCTTAAACTCTAGGTAGTTTTTGTTTGCTTTCTATCTGTGGACTTCGTATCCCATTTATGTATAAGTCGAACAGTCCATCTACGTTTAAATCAGACTATTGACTATTGATTGAGGGATTATGTTTAGGGTATGTGTCGTGATGGAGAAAACTCACTAAACTCCCATTGCACAGCCCAATTGTCGAGACAAAATGCTTATACAAGCTGTGTTAAATTGTTCACAGAATTCTCCATTATTATTGAATGCATTTAGATACGCTTATACAAGCTGTCTAGATTGCCAACAAAATTCTACGTTATTACTGAATGGCGAGAGATGAGTTGTTTGTACAAGATGTCCAAATTGAAAACAAAAGCTCCATTATTACAGAATGCCGCAACTATATTTAATTTATATATTCAACTGTATTTATTTCTATAATAAATTTATTCATTTTGATCCATAAGTTTATTAATATGCCAAAAATATTTTCTTCATAACCTTTATAAAAAAAATTTTCAACTTCTAAAATACGGTCTGAAATTTCAGTTAGATTTTTTTTTCCTTTGCTACATGCGGGGTGAATATAACGTTAATAAAATCAGCACTGTAAAATGTAATATTGAGAATGTCTACCATTTTTTTCATTGATTTTGTTGTAATTGTACATAGTTATCCAACGCTGTAATAACAGTCGCCAAAAAAAGTAAGTCTTTCTTTTTATATAATTATCTTCATTTTTAATAAGTCTTAGAAAATTGTTATCCGAAAAAACATATTACGGTTTCATAAAAACTTGTTTTAAATAAATTCTTATAAGATTTTTTGCAAACGATCTTGTGTGAATAAAAGATTATAATTTAGAAATTTTATTATTTTAATAATTAAAAGAATTAAACGAAAAAAAAAAAATTATTTTTCAGTACAAAATGTATTGATTGGTAAAATTTTGAAAAATTTATGATTTAAAATTGCTTACTTTCGAAAAATAGCGTTTTATTACACCATTATTTTAAGAATGAAGCAATATTTTAATGAAAATACTAAGAATATTTTAATAGAAAAATTATTTATAAATGTAAAAAAAAAAAAAAAAAAAAAAAAAAAAACCTAACGCAGAAAATAAATTTGAAACTGTTCAAATATTTACTGTACTTTAATATCTACAATAGCACGCAAAGAATTTCGATTTTCAGAAGAACCACTTATTTTACAGTAATTTTTCAAAACTGAATTTATGAAAATGTTTAAATCTCTTAAATTAAATTAAATTATAACATATCCTTAATAATATATGATATTAATATATTTTCAAATATTTTGTAAAGAAATATTCGTATGCCTACATAGTATTGGTATTGGCCTACATAATATCGGTAATATTGGTATGACTACAAATACAACCTTTTTGTACATAAGCATTTTTTCCACTAGTATTTCGCTCATACAGCTCGCTACAGAAAATCGAAGCTACCCTATACCTACTAGAACCTTACAGAACATCATTAGTGGAGTGAAATCGTACACTGAACTGAACCGCAATTCTTCCACAGAATTAAGTACACAGAAAGCCACCAGATCATTGCCGTCCACGCGTCCATACATCTCAACAGATCTGAAATGGAGCCCCAGAGCTCTATCCCAACGACACGCAACTGGGGCATTAGAGCTTTACGACTCGGAAATGGATAACTGCAAGTCCGGGCTTTCCCGGATCCGTCCTGCAGTCCTAAGTCAGGCGTTTACGACCACTTGCTGACAGTCTGGATAGCGCCCTGTCATCCCCTGCGGAGGTATAAACACACTGCGCAGACGACACAAGTATCTAACAGAATGGGTTTTCGTGCGAGTCGTTTCGCTTCTCCAGATGAGGCCCTAACTCTCTTAAAAAATGTTTCTTCCGATCCTTTTCGACAAAATTTTCAGGAGAGCGGCCGATCGTTATTTAAAATTCAGGAACTGGAATTTTTTCACTCAAAGCGGAACTCTGAAGTGCGTATAAAATATGGCTGCTGGAAAATCCCTTGGAAAAAAGGAAAGAAGATTTAGGGATGGGTAACTATTATATTTGCTTTGGTTCTTTTTTGGTTCTTTTACAGTAAAATATACATGTATAGGAAGAAATATTGGAGGCTGTTTTCGTTTCAAAACAAAAACGTTACACATTTCAGCAAAGTGCATTGTAACAGACATGGATGGTTGTTGATTTATTGGGATAAATTTGCGATTGATTTATTAGGTTGCTTTGATAGTATTAGGTTGCTTTGATAGGTTGCTACTGAAATATGTTTTAGAGAGAAAATTATGGATAGGATGGAAAGGCTAAATAAATAAATAGTAGTAGTAAAAGTATAGTGAAGTACTCATGGGTATTGTATTTTTTTTTTATCCATTTCCATTTAAAAAAAATTGATCCATTAAATACTACAAGCATTATTTTAAAAAATATGTGCATTCGAATAGCATTTATAAATTAAAAGTAAATTGAGTTTGAAATAATATATTATCCTTGATTTAAATAAAATAAATAAAGATATTTCTAATGAATCCTTAAAAATATATTAATATCTTTTTCTAAAAAATTACATAATTTCATAGTTAAAATTTATATTCCAACTAATCCTTGCAATCTTCTTACATATATTTGTGGTTTGAAAAAACAATGGGAAAGTTATTATATTAGTGAATTATAATATTTAGTAAGCCAACAGCTCGACTCGTGGTCAGGGCAACGAGCGGAGGTTCACCGGACGGATTAGGGCGGAGATTCGGTGGTTAGGGCAGAGGTTCAACACGCTGGCGGCTTTGTTGTAAAAACCGTTTCAAAAACGTGGAAACTCACGTAGAATAACCCATTTATTTGCATTTTATAACCCATTTATATAAACTTGTGTTAAAAAACGAGGAGGCTTTTGCGATATTCAAAATATCGCCTCGTTCGTTAGACTACCTGGTGGGAGTTTTCCGGGTTTGCCCCCTTACGATACGCCTCTACGTAGTACCTCTAAATATTCTCCCGGATGGCACTGTCCTCCTTCTTCAGCGACACAGATCCAAGTCAGACTTCTACATATGAGTGATCCATTCCAACAGAAGCTGCACCGATCCCTCCTTCCATGTAAACGCACGGTTTCATGGACTTGGTCTATATGTTTTTGTCGACCAAGTAGGATGAGAAACAAACAGAAGAAATTTAAATGAGGTTAATCTTTAGAGGGTTTTATGTTAAACAAATATGAAGGATGGTAAAAAATTAAACTTATATAGATTATAAAATTAAAAAAAAAAAAAAAAAAAAAAAAAAAAAAAAAAAACGAAGGAAAATTATTTATTTAGAATGAATTTTAATTATTAATATACAGAAAATTAAAGTTTGGGAAAATATATTCTACAATAAATTGATCATAATTTCGGAGTTTCGTTATTTTAATGTCGTACATTTTATAATTATGTAAAATATATATTTTAATATAAATATAAATTATAGATTAAGTTTTTCTTAAGCATATAAATAGATTTTTGCAGTCGGAAATATGCAGATTCATAAAGAAAGATATCAATGATGTTTTTGATTTCAGAAATGTAGAATCAACAGAAAAAATTAAACAACTGCTTTAATTTACCAAAAGGAAAAAAAAAAAAGAAATCAAATTTATACATTTCAGGTATTTCCTGATATGAGTTCCTATCTTTGCAAGCGTTCAACACAGCAACTCAGTTCTTTCTTGATGTTGTTTTATATTACTTCATTTGTTTTTGTTTTATATTACTTCATTTTTTTTGTTTACATTTTCATATTTCGTTGAAATTCTGAGTATTTTTTCCAAATTAAAAAAATTCACACAACTACCCTATTTCTAAAAAAGGACTATTTCTGCATTTCATACCGTAATTTCAAATAAAGGTAAACGTACCTGGACTTACTCAGATGTTTTACCTGGACTTACTCAGATGTTGATTGCATTACAATAAATGTTCATAGTGAAATGTCATTAATAAAGAATTTTTTGTGTTTTTTAATGTTGAAATAAAATTGTTTTTTAATTACAGATAAAGTTAAATTTTGCCTTTGTTGTGCATTATTTAAATTTGAAGACATGAGACCTGCTCTTATGAACATTATGCATTATGAAATAAATTCAGATAAACAGATCTTCAGACTTATTGATTGTACATGATTTTATCACAGTTAATTTGTATAGCATAATTGAAGAATAAGATAGTATGCAATTAATTGTATCTATTATTATCTATTATTTCATTTTTAAATAATCTAATGACTTTTTTTTGCTATAATAGAAATAGAAAAAAAACTTTTTAAACCGCGTACTAGATATTTAACTTAGCAAAATTCTTGAATAGCAGAAACAAATTAAATTAAGAATCAAATAAATGTATGAAAAGTAAAAGGCAATTTTCCTTTCTCATAATAAAAATCTTATTTTTGTGTGTTTCTAACCTGAAAATAAATTACTGTTAAACTGAACCATACATCTTTTTTCCAGAAATACGAACTTTTGAATACCCTTAATATTTACCTAAAAAGAAATTTCAATTATTCTTCAATAAAACTTATTTAACTTTTGTTTGCGAAAAAAGTGTTCTAAAGTTCTAAAAGGCAGTCCATTAATTCCGTTAATAAAAAAGCGGTACTGCACTAAAAAGATTAGAAATTAGCTTCCATACACGAGCCCAACGTAACGTTCCAAATAAAGGGAAAGACTGAAATATGTATAATACCATACGATAAATTTATGCGTAGAAGAAAACCGCACTTTTTTATCGCCCCAAACAGTGCCCCTGCTGCGAGTTTGATAAAAATGCAAATCAGTGAAATGTATATTTTGTTGTCGACGACGCACATGAAATAATAGATTTAGGCTTCCGAGTGTTTTGTCAGGCTTTTGATGAAGAATGCTAATTTCAAGCACAGCTACTCAGTTGATAATAAAGAGTGGGATTTGCTGTCTTTTTCATACCGAAAATCTATTATTTTGAATTTTCTCAATTTCACAGGCAAACATATAGGTAAATGAGGACAAAGTGTTAAATAGGGAGTGATTTTCTTATTTAGTACTCACACAAAACCAAATAGAAAATGCATGACTATATATTTTCTAAAACTAAATTCAATTTCGCGAAAAGAATATGAACTTTTTCGTTTTTCGCGCCGCAGAATTTTTGAGATGGATCCAGAATTGCGTGGCCCCAATTTTCGTCTGGTCTGAAATCTTTTGAATATAGAGTATTCTAATGAAGGTGGCACCGCCATCTTTTAAGCTCGTTGCTGATTATAGCTTTTGGCGAAGGTTAGTTAATCGTTATGCTGAAGAAAGGAATTATGAATTTTCATTCTAGAACAGAGTTCTAGAAAGCAACACAATGACGTCGTTAATGTAAAATTCATGGAAAGACAGAAAAACATATCTTGAAATTCAGTTGTTGTTTGGGATTGTACTTTTCAATTATTTCTCCCATTCTAAATTATATTGCTTTGTAAATCTTATGAATGTTTATTTAATGCTTGAAAAACTTATAAATATTGTATAAATAATTAAAGTTAAAAGAAAAATTCTCATTTCAATAAAAAAAGGACAATTATAAAATTCAGGACGAAACGAAATATTGATAAATGGAATTAGATTATAAAAATCATTTTAGACAGCTACTAAATGTGGGAAAGTGTAAATTTTGAAATTAAAATGTACATATTTTAAGTGTGCATATCTTGAAATTCAGTTGTTTTTGAATGCACTTTTCAATTATTTCTCCCATTCTAGATTATATTGCTTTTTTATAAATCTTCTGATTGTTTTGTATTATCTTGAAAACTATATGAATATTGAACAAGCAATTAAAAGTTACGAGAAACAAATCTCCTTAGAAGCAGAAAAAGGATAATTATAAAATTCAGATGAAATATTAATCAAATAGAATTAGTTTATAAAATCATTTTAGACAGCTATGTAGGGAAAGGTAAAAATTGTAAAAAGATAAGATCTATTCTATTGTAACATTGAGAAAATTATGTAAAACATGCAACAAAAAACTTATTTAATTACTACGATTGATGAAATTTTGAAATCAAATTTTAAAAGTAACATTTTACAGGTAATATATCGTTCAAATTGTGAATAACGAATAACGAAAAGTTAATTGAATATTAGTTCTGATTTTTCAAATTGCATCACTCGGTAAAAGATATTTCAGTTTTTAATTAATTAATTTTGCTCTTTACAAAATCAATTTCACTATCAACGTTAGAAGCGCAAACAAATATTAATAAGTTAAAACATCGTCTTTTACAAGTGTGTGACTTGATTTGAAATATTTAACAGTTTTGTTAATTCGAAAATATGATACGCTTTCCAAAGACTTAAAATATTTAAGTTTATTTAAAAATAAATGAGTCTGTGACTAGACTAAAGAAAAAATATGTTTTCAGCAGGACTTTTATAAAATTAAGTAATTCTGAAAACATATTTCACTGCTTCCCCCATCAACCCTAAAATAAACATTCAGATAAATTTTTTATTTCATTATATACATTTATTTACTCAAATTAAATTTTTAAAACTTTGCCAGAAACGTGCGCAAGTATTTATCCGCTTAAAAATATAATAAAACTTTTATACTTTATTCTATAATAAAAGAAAGGATTCTAATTAATTACCTTTTAAAAATTTTATGAAATTAAATAAAATATTCATATAATGAGTCAAAAAAAGAAAAAATACTTTCAGTGAAACTAAAGAAAAAAGAATATTTGTATAAAATAATACTGCAAAGTAATGTTTATTCAATTATATGGAAATATTTAAATATTTTTACTGCCATTAATATCTACAATGAAAGGAAACTATTACTTATTATTATTTCAAGTAATATCTCTTATCTAAATTTTTAATGTCGAAAAGTGTAATTTGCAGTTTTCTTTTCATTGAATTAAATTGCGTTTCATAAAAATTAATATATATTTAAAATATTTAAAAAATATTTTAAAAATAAATTAATATATATTTTTATTTTTTATATATTTTAAATATTTTTAATTAATATTATTATTAAATTAATTTTTTATTAATATATATTTAAATAATTTAAATTTATTTTTTTAATATTTTAATATATATTTTTAAATATATATTTTAAAGGATATTTATGAATTGCAATCATGAAGCAATTTGGCAAATTTCCGGCAACGGAATAATAAAAAATATTAAATACATTATTTACTCGTAAAATATAATTCATTCATAGTTTACGACATATTGGCTGAAATATTTTACAATGTATGAAATAATCAACTTTTGAAGATGAAATTCTAATTAAATTTATTTCTCACTGATTTCTCCCCGTGCATTTACCTCAATCATATACATATTTCTAATAATATTTAATATATATATATATAACTTTATTACTTTAAATTAAATTACAAATTTCACGAAATTAAATTTTCTCTTCTCAGAGAGCTGTGTGGGTCTTAATGGCATTCTGTTATAACCACTATGTTATGAACATGTCACGAAATTTAATTTCTCTTCTCAGAGGCTGTGCAAGATGCTGTGTGGGTTTTAATGGCATACAATTCGGATTACAGTGAATTAGATTCCTCTTTCAGGCCATATTTAAAAAGAAAAGTGAGACCAAATTAAAAGTATTCAAATTCACTTACAGATAAAAGCTATTGTAGCATACTTTGTAAAAAACGAAGCGTTTATGCAAATGATGTAACCGATGAAGAGTAATACAATTGCTACACATAATATAACTATATATATATATATATATATATATACAGTCCAGTCACATTAATGTGACCACTTGTCAAGAGCCAGAATATACACTCTTGGCATATTCTGGCTTTAGGAAGTGTGGAATGTGGTATTAGAAAGTGGCATTTAAGGTGGTATTAAGTAGAATTCTTTATATACACTGCACTGCAGTGTGCTGCCACTGCGCTTTTGTGATTGGTTATTTCACGTTAATGTCGAAAGTAGGTGGTTGTCACATTAATGTGACTGGAATGTAATATATAGACAGAGACAGAGTTGAGTATATAGAGACAGAGTATATAGACAGAGTTCTGTAATGAGCACTTTCCATCAGAATGTTACGAATTAAATAGCCGCTGACAAAGAATTCAGGCGGAAAAAGAACACGCGAATTATTCCACACTATCTGCATGTCATGTTAAAAATAATTCAGAAGTACAAGGCAGGTTGGAATTTTATAACATTAAAGACAAAATATTTAACCTGCATGTGGGAAAACATGGAGTAGATGCAAATACGTTAAACGGCTAACCAGTTTTCACTCGGTGTTATCCGCGGGCATGTAGTATGCCGCACGATATTTACAGTGTCTTCATCCAACAAAGTGAGAAAAACCACGTTGTTATCTTTAAAAAATAATAACCTGGCTTTCAGTAGTTTTATGATAGAGTTGCAGAATCTTGCAAAATATATGTGATACAATTCTTGCTCTAATGACATTCGTGGAACATTCTGGAAATGCTACAAAACACATTATTTTCCTGAAGGGTCAAGTGAATACGCACGACCACTAGATTGCGCAAAATAAACCTCCAGTGTTATCTATCAAATATTATTATTTTGTTAAATATTTGCCATGAAACATTATTTGATGGTCCATGGTTATTTATATACGATGTTTAACATAAATCTTGATCACTTAACTTTTCCATCAATTTTAGTCACACAATCGCTACACAGATCTCTGTATTAAGAAAATTTAGTTTCCACAATTTATGAAGAAAACAAATCTTATCTGGTAAAAACTCTTGACAGGATATGTAAAATTTTAAAAGAACGAAATTAATCATACAAAAAAATTTTTGATTGATGATATTAATAAAATATCTTATATATATATATATATGCCTAAAGATAAGATGACTTTGATAGTTGTAACCTGCCGAAACATGTGTTTCTAATTTGTAATTAATCATAATTCATTTTAACTTGTAAATAATCGTTAGACTTCTTAGTCACAATGGTAATTTTCCTTTCTTTTTATTAGTCTTTCCAGAATTTTTATTTCATATTTTTGTGCTTAATTACATTATATTGAAAAATAAACATATAATTTATTGATAGATAGAAAAGTAAGTTAGTTAAGTTAAAGTAAAATTATTTTAACAAAAGATTTTGTAAATAATTTTTAAATTTCTAGGCATTAAATAAAAATCTTTCCTTTTTGAAGAGTAAAAAATATTTTTATGGAAAACTTATTACTTACATGAACTCATTCTTTCTCTACCACATCAATATTTAATTTCAAGATAACATAAAGGGAGAAAAATAAAAAAGAATGCATATTAAGAGCATAAAAAGAATAATTTTAATGCTAACATCGTTTTTTCTCCCTTTCACTCGCCTAATACAATTACCATTTACCCAGGACACTTCTTAATGATCTTATACCTAAATGATGAAGTAGTCAAATGGAGACCAAATCAAAATCTTTCACCTGTTGATTACACCAACTTAAGTAATTGATTAAATAAAAGACTATGATAAGACAACCAATAACAAAAATAAATTTCCATTCTTTTTTTCTCAACTTTCTTGCTGCTTATCGGCAGTCTTCTTATTCAAGACATCTCTGTGAAAACGCCACATTGAGCACCAAATGCCATTTTTCTTCTTCTTTGAGGCAGCTTTTATCTTTTGTTTTTGGCAGCAGGTTGACGGTGTCGCAACTGCAAGTTACGCCTTTCTGTGACCAAGAGTCCTGAGTAACGACACTGGAGGGTAAATGGAAGTAACGAACCGAAGTGTAGAGACAGTTGTGATCTTCATCATCGAGTGAGCGGCCTTGGAATGAGGGCGAACATGCAGAAACGGGAGCAGGATTTTTTTTTTCCTTTTTCATTCCTTTTCCTTTTACAATTTATTTTCCTTTAACTTCATTGTCCACTGATGGATGCGTTCAAGGATTTTAGGAAAAAAATTACGAATACTTGAAGAATAAAAAATATATTTTATAAATATATAAATTCAGAATAAACTCAATTTGAAGGATTGTGTGTCAATTAATTTAAAAATAGTTTTAAATCAATTGTTGTGCGTTAGAATATCAGAAATATCTCACACACATTGCTTTTTAGACCTTAAGACAAATTTTTCAGATTATAATAAGAACTTTATTCGTTTTTTATTGTGCTTCTTAATGAAATAATTTTCTGTTTTAGTATTACTTTACACCCACTCCTAATATTGTTTCAATGTCGCTAATTCCTAACTCCCAGTATTATTTCAGTGACGCTAAGCAACTGGAATTAAATCTTCTAACTTGAACTTCTCAAATAAATTAATGAATTCATAAATACAAAAGTTTTAAAATTTAATTTAACCTTAATGTCCCGAAATTTGTTTTTTAATTTCCTGGTCGGTCGAGTATTGTCTTCTGATAGGATGTGTTTATTACCTATTGCAGCCCAATAAACACACAAGTGTGGATCAGGCATTTCAGCTCTATGGACTTGAGCAGTAACAGTTTCACTTAGAAAGACAAAGAGATTTGTACGCCCTCCCATGGAGATACCACACGACCTACAATGGTCATTGGTTCTCTTGTGGACAGATCACCGTAATGAAGAATTTCTGCTGGTAGTAACAATATCCTTTTAATTCGCTTAAAAAAGGAAAGTACAAAATTAGATTAGAGATTATGTTCAAGTTTTTCGAATGTTTACCTGTAAATGCTGGCCATCAGCTCAGGAGTTTTGACTAAACCTTCTAAATGCCAAATTCATGGATTGAAGTTGGTGCAAATGTATATGGACTAATAAATGCCATTTATACATACGGCTTTCATTGTCTGATTTTTAGGTGTTTATAACTATGGATGGTTTTCCATCCTAATTTTTCCGGCAAATGATGTCTCGAAGGCATTGTAAAACATTGGCTATCCGAACATTCTCACGTCATTTTTTGCAACAAAATATACAGTCTGACATACGACTTTGTTTGCTACTTACAGATGACGCAAAAAGAGTAACAGTATTTTGTGTATAGTAGTTTTATTTAGCAAATATTTTTAACAACATAACAAATTATGCAATGTTTGGTTTCATTTTGAATAAAGTTACTGTTTTCTATTTATTTATTTTTATTTTCCCTTAATTTATGGTAACAAATGTAGGAGTAGAGTAAGTGGTATAAGCACATAAATACAATAATATATTTGTCATTAAGGACTTCTTACAAATCATAGAATTACAAAATTTGTACAAATACGAAATATTTAACTTGTCACATTTAATTTGAAGTCATATTTTGAAGTTTTCTATTTTTTTAAAAATTTTTCTTTAATTTTTGCTAACATATGTAGAAGGAGTAGAGTAAGTGATATAAGCACACAAAATCATATATTTGTCATTAATGACTCCCTTCAAATTACAGAATTTGCACAAATACAACATATTTAACTTGCAACGCATTTAATTTGAAGTCTCTTTCTTCTAAATCTTCAACACGGCATTATTCAAAAGACGATTTGATGTCTTCAATTCGATCGCGTACAACAAATAATTTTTATAATAGAATAAAATGTATTCTTAATTCACCTTATTATCATAAACATTTAATATATATCATAAATTGCTGCTTATCATGTAAAATTATGCTAAATTTTTATTATTGTAAAATCACGAAGATCTTAGTATACATAATTTCTATAAAAAAACCTATAATTTTTATGATTCATTTTATTCGTAGCAGTTTGAATATTAAACTTTTGAAAGACAAAAGATATCATTTTATATTGGACACATCATTAATAACAATTATATTTAGACTAAATCATAAATTAAGAGATTACTTTTTTTAAATACAGCAATAACACTTTTTATTAAATAAATTTCGAACAAAAATACCAAAACATCCTCCATACCATAACCATAACCACTACCATAACGCACTCCATAAGGTCTTTTATTATGCTGAGATGAAAAACAAAAAATCTATATAATTATACTGAATAATTTTTCATTTTAATTTAAATGCACTATTGAAAATTATTTTTTTTCATTGCAAAGTCAAGTGCTTGATATTCATTATAAATTCTTAGTTTACAAGCTATTTTTGTAAATATATTTGAATAAATATGTTTTGTTAGCTTTTGTTGCAAGCTATTTTTGTAAATATATTTAAATAAATATGTTTTGTTAGTTTTTGAAACACAATAATTATAACAGATGACTCGTAACTATTTTTGGATCTTCTTCCCTGCATGCATGATAAAAAAAAATGTCGGGAAATTCCTTTTATGGAAGAAGACAGGCTTTCCAAAATTCGATATTTTTTGTTCAATGGATTCCAAAAAGAATTGCTGTAGCATCAAAAATGTATTCTAGTATTTCAGTTCAAGTACTATGATACAATAATTTCAGACCACTTTAAGATGTACGCAGATCGGACAAAACACATTTCCATATCAAGTTCCTCCGATAGGATTTTAAAAAAAAGGGATTTTTTTTGGGGAAAAATATATTTCAACAGCCATAGAGAACAAGCATATGAATTCAGTCGATATATTTAAATTCTTTTTTTCCCTTATCGGTTGAATCCTGTACGAATTGAAAAATGTGACGAATGCATGAAGCATGATAAATGTACATATTATTCCCTGTGTTACTCTTGGAAAAATATTGCTTGTCGCCAGAATTTCAAAATGAAAAATGTTTCTATACATTTAAATATAATTTTCAAAAGTGTATTAGTGCTAAGTATTAGCTTGCTTGAACATTGGTACTTTATTTTGTACTTTACTACTGTTTTTTTTTAGCTTTTTATTTCAGAAAATAAGATTATTAAACATAAAAATATCAAAAAATGGGGGAAAATAAACATAAAAATAAAATAAAATACCAGAAATTTGGTTCTGAGAAGAGCCTTCTTCTTGAAAGGAAGAGGTAATATAATGCTTTTTATCTTGCAGATTTATTGTTAAGGCCCAAACGTTCAACACGTGAATCGTTGCCCACACGTGAATTTTTAATCTCAAATTAATATTTTTGGCATCGACAATCGGTCTCTAATTGTACGAAATTTTTAAATTTAATATATTTTTAATTTTAAACTTATTGTTTTCTTTATCTTACTTTTATTTATTTATTTTTTTTTTTTAAATTTTTCAGAGTACCATTTTTAAAAAAATTTAGAAACTTTATTTTTATCATATACTAACATTAAGCAGCCGATTTTTAATTGTAAATTTATATATGAATTAAGATGAGGAGGTTAAGGGGGTCTATCCCCATTGGTATTCCGTAAGCATGGCTTCTTATTAAATAGTTAGTTAAGGGAATAAATAAAACAAGTTCAATTTATTTCATATGATGAACAAACTTTAAAATCTTTAAATATTTAAATTTAAAAAAAAATTCAATTTTAAGTCAATACTAATGTGTGATTTAGTATCCTTTTATAAATAATAATATTTTATTTAATACTTATATTTTAATTTATATAATTAAATTAGTTTGGTTTTAAACTATTTTTCTTATTATGAATCAATTAAAAAAATAAATATTAATCAGTAACAGTTAAAATATAAATCAGAAACTTTTATTTAAAGCACACAAAATGTATCTTAATATTTAAAGAAGTTCCAATTATGTTATGTTAGTTAATGGTTATTTTAACAAACAAAAAACAATTATTTATTTCCTATTTCTTTACTTTAAAGTTGAATTATTATAAATGTACTCTTTCGATCTTATATCTGACGGTGTTTGTAACTTAAAAAAATCTATCACGGAGAATAAATTTTAAGCTGTTCAAATGGTTGTTGTTTTTTATATCTACAATAACACGCAATGATATTTTTTCCCAAAGAACCATAATTTTACATTTACTTTGCAAAACTGAATATACGAAAAATTTTTAATTCTCTTACGTTAAATTGAATTTTAATCTATCATTAATAATATAAGATATTAATTAATTTTCGTATATTTTAAAAATTAATATTGTTATTTCTCAACTGTATTTTAAATTGACTTCAAATACTACCTTTTAAACATAAGAATTTTTTTTTTTCCAGTAGTATTTAGTCCATACAGCTCACTACTGAAAATCGAAGCCACCCTGCCACACTATACCTACCAGAAACCTTGAAGAACATCAATAGCACTAGAGTGAAATCGAACACTGAACAGAACCGCAATTATTCCACCCAATTAACTACACAGAACGCCACCAGCTCATTGCCATCTAGGCGTCCATACATCTCGGCAGATCTGAATTGGGGCCCCAGAGCTCTATCGCAACGACGCGGCATTAGAGCTTTACGACTCGGAAATGGATAACTGCGAGTCCGGGCTTTCCCAGATCCGTCCTGCAGTCCTAAGTCAGGCATTTACGACCCTCGCTGACAGCCCGGATAGCGCGCTGTCATCCCCTGCGGACGTATAAACACACTACACAGACGACGCAACTATGCTAACAGAATGGGTTTTCGTGCGAGTCGTTTCGCTTCTGCAGATGAGGCCCTAACTCACTTAAAAAATGTTTCTTCCTATGCTTTTCGACAAAATTTTCAGGAGTGAGGCCGATCGTTATTTAAAATTCAGGAAGTGGGATTTTTTCGCTGAAAACGGAACTCTGAAGTACTTATGAAATATGGCTACCGTAAAATACCTGGAAAAAAAAAAGAAGATTTAGGGATGGGTAACTATTATATTTGTTTTGTTTCTTTTTTGGTTCTTTTGCATCAAAATATACGTGTATAGGAAGAAATATTGGAGGCGTTTTTCATTTCAAAACAAAAACCTTTGCATATTTCAGCAAAGTGCATTGTAACAAATATGGATGGTTGTTGATGCATTGGGATAAATTTGCAATTGATTTATTAGGTTTCTTTGAAATATATTTTTGAAAAAAAATTATGGATGGGATTGAAGAGCTAAATAAATAAATAACTAGTAGTAAAAGCTTTCTAGCGAAGTATTCATGGGTATTGTAGTATTTTATCCATTTCCATTTTTAAAAAAATTGATTCAATAAATACTACACATACTATTTTAAAAAATATTCATTTGAAACGCATTTATAAATTAGAGGTAAATATGCTCATTCAATCCGGAATAATATATTATTTTTGATTTAAATACAATAAATAAAAAAATTTGTAATGAAATTTAAAAAATATTTAATATATGCTAAACAATTATATTATTTCATTGTTAAAAATTATAATCTTAAGAGTCTTCTTGCATTTATCTGTTGTTAGAAAACTAATAATGGGAAAGTTATAATATTAGTAAGGTATAATATTTAGTAAGCCAGCAGTCCGACTCGTGGTTCAGTTGCATCTCGTGCCTCTGGTGGGTTTTAGGGCTGAAATTCAACAGTCTGGAAATGAGGAATGGCGACATCAGTTTTTACTTTACATTATCTGAATGACAATCGAAACGTTTAAGTCCTGAAAATTGGGTTAGTCATTTGGTAAATTTTGTACCCTATGAGATTAACCAAATTATCACAATAGTTACGGAAGAAATTTCAAATGACTATGGACATATTAAGGATTTACTACATATTAAAAAATTTTTAAATAAAGCCTGGATAAATTCTGGCAAAAATTCTTTGATGAAATTTTGCGTACGAATTACAAAACTACTTTGATGAATGGTTACGCGGTACTAAACTAAATGATTTTGAATGTCTTATAGAGTTGACCATAATAGTTCAAATAAGAAAGGAAACTTCCAAGGTAATCATTGTAGTTAATAAAGAGATAATCATTGTAATTATTAAGATCATTTTGTATTCGATAGATGAAAATAGTTGTGGGGACAGAATTAGCTGATAAACAACACCAATTTGAAAATGTACGAAACGAAACTTGCCCAAATTCATAAACGAAAATCAAAGCATATACTATGAAACAAAAATATAACTTCGAATTTAGGAATAAACCGAAATCACTGTTAAATGAGCCAACAAAGTATGATGGGAAAACAAATCCTAATTTCATTAATGGACGATTTGAAACGGAAGTAATAATAATATATACTATAATAATCAGACAGAAGGGCAGCATCCAATGCAGATAGATAGTCGGAGATGCTTCGTTTGCAGTGAGAATATGCATTTCGCTAGAGCGTGTCAAAGACAAATAAAATAATTTTGATCAAATTAGAGAGTAGGGCGTTAACAGGCGAGGGAAAGAAACTGAATGGAATGAAGGAAGTCATGTATCGAAAAGGGATCACAGCTTGGTGAGGGCGGTATGAGTGAGGCATCATCTTTTATTAAAATTACAGGAATTAACAAATGTCGTTAGAATTTGCAACTCTGATTGATACTGGGAGCTAGTCCGTCATTTGTAGAAATTCCGTAGCGAAGAAGTTGCAGCTAAAAATAGATTCAGCTTCAAACGTAATGCACTGTTTTGGAAATGTCAAGATGTGTACCGTGTGCACGGTAGGAAAGGCGATGGTAGATATTTCCCTGGATAGCGTTGAAGTAAAAGGGGCTGAAATGCTTATTGTTAGAGACAACGTATTACCGCACGATTTTTTAATTGGGAGATACCTTTTGGATAGGGAAAACATATCATTTGCTAGCATTGGGAATAAATTTCATTTTTATTATGCAAAGGATAACCCGTTTGCTTAACATAGAATATGGAAAGAATTGGGATGTAGGTGAATTGAAAACTTCGAGTAAAGTTTTACTACAATTTTGTAAGGGCTCAGACTACTTTGGTAAATGACAGCTTGGTAATTATAGCGGGAACAGACGACTGTTGTGATTTCTTGTTAGAAAGAAAGGATTGCGTAACCGTAGTTCCAATTATCAATATAAGTAATGAAAATGTGTTATTGAAGGAAAATCAATGTGTAGGTAGGGGTAATTCAATTAGATCCCATTTGTTTGGTTAATAAGGAGAGTTGTTACGTGAACGTAATAATGGAAAATAAGCGTTTGATAGAAACGAGGGAAATTAGATTTGACGAAGGAACACCAATTAAGTATAAAGAGAAATTTCAGATTTAGTCAATGAGTTTACGGACTGCTATGCAATGAAATCGGGTGAATTAGGGCGTACAACACTAACTAAAATGTGTGTTAAGGAAGTAGAGGGGAATAAATCTATTAGTGCATTACCGTATAAGACGAAAGCAACTGTAAGATGATCATCAAGGATAGATTGAGGGAATGGAAGGAAAATGATATTGTCTCTAAAACACGCATGTTAGTATGGTATTCTTAGTAAAAAATGAATTACACTTAGTAAACACTAGAGCACAGATCAGTTGTTGATTACAAGAAGTTAAATAGTGAAACAATTAAAGATAAATTCCCGTTATCTAGATGACTTACTTTAGTGTTAGCAATTTCAACAATATTCATAATGCGATTGCACTCATGGATATTTAGAAATACCATTGAGACAGAAATTAATAACCACGTTCTTAACTCCACGTTCTTATCTCCGGCTGAAAGAGATGAATTCGAAATAATGGTGTTTGTATTAGTAAACGCACGGGCGAAGTTTCAGAGGTTAATGTATCATGCAATTACTGAACAGGAAAACTTGTATTATTTGGACCACAGGTTGATAGCAATCAAGAACAATCAAGAATTGGTACGGGATGATAAAAAAACTGAGAGAAAAATGAACTTGAATTTCCAAGAAAAGATAAATTGACACTGAAATTATCCAAATGCGAACTTGAGAAGAAGGAAATTAACTTTTTGGGTTTCATGATCAACGACGAAGGAATAAAGCCAGCAATAAGGAAAATGGAAGCAATAGCGAAATTCCCACAACCTAAGAATCCTCATGCTGTTTCTTGAGTTTGACTGATTTCTTAAGATTTGTTCCAAGGTATGCTAAGAAGTACATCCGTGTATATCCCTAACGTGTTTAATTCAAAAGGACAAGGGCTTTGAAAGGATCGAAAAACAGGAAAACAGATTACCCTTGAATTCTCGAAAAGCATTTTCCTAAAGTTGCTCATTACCGTTCCGAAGCATTGATTGTGGTACATACTGATGCCTCATCTGATGGACAAATACGAACAGATAATCGCTGGAATGTTGAAAGTAAAAAGAAATCAGTAAGAGGACAACGCCTGCTGAAAATAACTATCATTCTAGAAAACTAAAATTGATGATGGTAGAGTGGACTTTGGGCAGACTTCGACAAGTCTTGCTCGGAATAAAATTTACTATAATCACTGATTATAGTAAGTTTATATAAACGCCTTAGTTTATATAAACGCAAAGAAATGAACAAATCCTCAAATTGCTAGATGGAACAACCTTGTTCAAGAGCACGAATTTGAAGTAAGGTCCAGACCAGTAAGACTCCGAATTTGAAGCCATTGCACCATTATCCCAACCATGGTAGCATCCATGGAAGCTCATAGATACAAAGACTGGGACTTGAGAATGAAAGAAGTGGTAAGAAATCTAAACAATGTCTTAAACAGAACAACCAACAAAACTCCTTTCCAAATACTGCACGATTCCTCACCAAGATTTAACGATTGGATTATACGAAAACTAGCTGATGAGAGTGCAGAGGACGGATCAATTTTGCTGAGATTCAAACCTCTAGCGAATAGAAGATATGCTGCAAAAGATGAGACTGTTTGTGACAACCACTAATAAGTCAAGATAAGTGGTGGTTATGAAAAAGGTTTCGATACCAACAGGAGAACCAACAAAGAACCATCCAAATTATCAAGATCCTTTAATCATAACTAATGTGCTTCCAAGGACATCTACAGGATCACTCAACCAGGGGAGAAGAACAAAGGGCATTCTTATACTACTACGGCACATGTATGGTAGTTAAAGGCATGGTCAAACCAAACTGATTCTAATAGAGGATTCATCAGATAAACCTAGTGACTTTTAAGACAACGAATTTAGCGGCTCTGAACGAATATGTAATCCAAAGAGTGTCTGTACAAAGACAATTTTCTTCGGAAAATCATAACAAACTAATTTAAAATAAGTTGTTTGATTCAACTTTAACTCATTTGTTTAGATTGAATTTACTTGGTTTATTTGTTATTTACGGAATTTTTTATATGTTGTTACTGATTTATGGGAATGATTTGATTAAACATTTTTATTTGTGTCTACAAAATTGTAACTTATTTAGGTTATGTGTTGTATATATATGTATTTTATTTTATGCCTATTTTGGCACTGTAACTTGGTGATTTTGTTATTGACTTTTTTCCTCTAAGATGCTTGTGTTAAAAACCTACAATTGAGGTAAATTTCCTAGTCTGATGCCCCAATGTAAATTAATTTTTATAAATTCTGTCTTCACCGATAGATGGCACAGCAAGCGTGACATAATAACTGATATATGCTACTAGGCGGACAGAGTGAACAACAATGTTAAGTTTGTTTACGACGAGAGTGATGGCTCTTTGAAACGAACTGCATCTATAATAAGAGTATCTTTGTTGTTTTGTGTGTTTGGTCGTATAAAAGAGGGCAAAGGGAAAAATGCGAGATAACACATAAATATTTAATGGTTTGGTTATTTAGAAGTAATATTGGCTTTTTTAAAATTATTGATCAATAATTGCATTTCATTGTAAGAAACACAAACTGATAAACTGTTTAATTCATTATATTCCTTAAATTTGTTTCTACAGGTTTTTTTTAATTTTTTTTATTGGTTCGTCTTTTAACTCTATGCTTTCTATTTTTCTATTTTTTCTATTTTTCTTATTTTTAATATAATTTTTCTGCATTAAAATTATGATATTAACAAATCTAAATTCATTCAGGCTTTGCATCGTCCTGAATAAAGAAATTTGATTATATTTTAGCATATTTTCTGTGTATTCTTCTGTATTTTTTTCTGGTATACTTTCAAACTAAATTTAAAGTAAAAAAATATGTTGGTGACGTCATCCCGACAACATTAATTATAACACATTAAATAAATTATGTATCAACGTTTACACTCGATTATTACAAAGATTTATATAGAATAATTTTTGAAAAAAATTTATGATTTTGTTTTTGACGAATTTACTTTAAAATAATATTTTTTTTTTAACATTGTACAATAATTAACGCGTTATATCGTATGTTTAGTTTATTAATTTGAATATTCTTCATATTTTAAAACATCGTGATTGTAAGAAAACTATAAAATTTATCATAATAATATAATTTACTTAAACTGCATGATTTGTTATTGTTAAGTGTCTTGTTAGGATTGATATTTAATCAATAAATGCTAATATGTCCAAATTTAAATTAAGAAAACTAATTCACATATGCCTAATCTTAAATTACTGAAAATTGAATGCATATTGCTGTTAATAATTTTAGACATTTTTTGTAATTAATCTTGCCGTATTTATTCAATTTATACTTTGCTTTTATGTTTGTCTAACATGATTCAATTTCTTCTAGTGTATTGATTTATTAACATATTTACATTTCTAAGACCATTTTCAGTTGCCTCTATTGCTGAATATTTTTTTTTGTGTGTATTTAATTAAGAATCCTTTTTATTTTATTCAATTGATAAGCAGATATCCAAAATATGTGAAAAAAAAAAAAAAAACAAATAACATTTGAAACGGTTTTTGAACATTTATATACATTATTTTTAATTAAAATAATATTTTTGAGATTTCTTATGAGCTTAAATTATAAATGGATGCACGTTATTTAGACTGTACAAAAAAATACTTTTCCAATTTTCACTCAAATTTTTGGAAGTAGTCAGATTATCTAATAAGATGTTCAAGGGAAATAATTTCATTATGAATTGCTTAAGACATCTTCAATAATGAAACTGAATCATGTCTAGTAATTTAAATTAAATCATCGACCCCCCGAAGGCATACAGAAAGCTGAAGACCAATCAAACACCCTCCCCACAGGAAAGGCACCCCCTCGGTACCAAGTAGGGTACGACAACAATGCCAACCCCCCATATAATTGGCTGCCCACAAGGCGCTTTCTGTACCCCTTCCCCCCCAGGTGACAGCGAACACGTTATTACAGCGTGCCATGGAGCCACACACAGCGAGCTTCCCCATGGAGGGTTATATAGTCCCTAGTAAAAAGGATTTATATTTCAAATGTTTAAAATTAATTTAAGGAAGAAAAATAACTGCTTTGGAATTAGAATCTCACATATATATGCATACATTTAATTCATACGTGTAATTAAATTGATTTTACAATTTTTATTTACATTTCTTTTTAAAGTTAAAAAATTTATACTAACGCATTCCTTTGATCGTCCTAGGCCATAGAGTATAAGTTTTATAAATACTTTATAAAGACATATTCAACTCCAAATTTCCTTATTTCAAAAAAACATTCAATAACAAAAAGAAACTATAATATTATGATCTTCTATAACAAGTCTAAAGGTAAACAGAAAGCAACAGTGTTACTTAATATTCTGATAAAAAAATTTAAAATATTAAACAAAAATAATGAATGCTTATTGATTTATTTTTTTGCTTATTTTTTTTAAAGAACTCATATATTGTGTTTTTACCACAATTTTATAGAAACTTATTTATACTAATGTCTGTAAAAAGATGAAGATGAAAACATGACGCAAACACATGAAGCAAAAAAATCTCTACATTCTCTTTACATAAATTAGCTCCAGAAAATAATATATGGCAAGTAAATTAAATCATAAATAAATCAGAATTAATAATCAATTCGCCTTTTTCTAACTTTCATCAAATACAAATGAAAAATATATTCTATTAATATCAACACATATTCATAAAATATTTATACTTATAATGGTAAGAAATCAAAAAATATTTTTTTTTTTAATATTGAATATTTTATGAAGCTGAAATATTATTTCTAAATATAGATTCCCTAAATAGTTTCTTTTTCCTATTTTTATCTTACAAAAATATTAAAAAATACATATTTTATTGTAACGTGCTCTAATTCAAAATTAATGGTGCTTAAATTAGTTTCTTACGTGCCAGTGAAAAAAGTATACTTAAAACTTATTTCATTTTTTCGGTATGTTTTTAAAATTAGAAATTCTTAACATAACTTCCTCGATTGATGAAAAAAGAAATTAATTTTGCCAAAATATCTATTATAATTGCATTAATTATTAATATGTTTTTTTAAATCCATAATGATATATTTTTTTCCATTTTTAAATTTCAAGATAATTCATTAAATTTAAATTAAATTTGTTTGATTATTGTAAACTAGTAATAATATTTATTTAATGAGAGAGAGACAATTGATATTTTTTTTATTTTTTGTTAGTTGATTCTGTCTCATTTTATCTATAATTTGTATTTGTATCTGTAATGTGTTTTTTAAATAGATTTACGATGATGAATGATTTTTTGATTTTATTATTATTCTTAAAATTTAACTTGCCTTAATGTTAATCATGTATGGATTATACAAGTTTTGAGATTTATGGTCGACAAACTTTTGTTAGGAATATCATCAAAATACACAAAATTGAAATGTACATAAAAATGTTCAGATTTCTATTGTAGAACACAAAATGAGATTCAACATTTTATGCTATACATTTTAATTTAATAAGAAATCAGATATTTAAAATATTAGAAAAATATTTTATATTCGCAATTTTCTAAAACATTGCTTACGAGCAGATATGACTGTTGTATTGTGCTTCATTAAAGCCTATATTTGTTCAAATATATATATATATAATAATGCATTTTACATCATCATAAGGTTAAAATCTAGGATACTGTACCCCTGAGGAAGTCGCCAATCTTGCAACCCTCAATATTTCGCCAATTTTCCGTCAATTTCTTTAGGGTTGCTATACTAAATTAGATGAGTTCGTAGCTTCATTTTCCAAACAATATAATGACTATTTATTTTTATTGTGATTAGATTATTATTTGCAGTAAATAAGAACAGAAATATATATTCTTTTAAATTAGTATTCCAATAAATTACTGATTATTCCGAACTTATTCTTACAACGTACGTCGGTCACTGATTCAGAACATAAACAATATTTATGAAGTTGCCACTCAGGAAAGTAAGAAACAAACAAGAAAAACGATTTTTTTATTTATTAATAACTTATATTTTATTCTTAAATAATTAATTTCCTTTTTAAAGATGTTCGTTTAGTTAGGATTTTGTGACAACCGTAATTAGAATTCGCTCGGAATATTTGAAGCTTTAGCTTTTTAGAACGCTAGTTAACGTTATAAATTAAATTTTTAATAATTAAAATAAATAAATATTAATAAAATAATGTGTCCGGAACATTTAATAATTATCTGGTAGAGTGCATGTGGCGGCGACAGCACAAATGTGATATCCGCAAAATAATTTATGATTTCACCGATGGATAAAATGTTTGTTTCCACCACAGAGGAAGGACATTCCACAATAAAAGGTAAGTTATTCTCTAGTTTTTTCTTCTTTTTTATCTTTTGTTAATATTAATTTATTATTCGAATTCGGCTTCGTAAAGAACATGACTTATTTTATGACATTACAAAAAAAAAAAAAAAAAAAAAAAAAAAAAAAAAAAAAAAAAAAGGAATTGGCGAATAACTTTGTCGAAATTTTATCGTATCGAAATTTGATCAATTAACAATGATTATTATCTTTGTTTAAACGATACTTTTTTGTGACTTAGCAAAATAAAATTCCACACACTAATTTGGCGATAAAGCGATTTAATTTGGTGTGAAAGCAATTTAGGAATAAAATGTTGACAAAATAATGATATATTTTGGCGTTAAAGCGGCAATATGTGGCGTAAAAAGAAAACATTAAAAAGTTGACATAATAGTGGTAAAAATTTGGCGATAAAGCGATATAAATTGGCGCAAAGGCATTTTAGATATAATTTTCTTGGCATAATAGCGCTAAATTTCGGCGTAAAAGCGGTTTCATTTGGCGCAAAAGTATTCCAGAGATAAAAAATTTTAGTGATAAAAATTTGGCGATAAAGCATCTACTTTTGGCGTAAAAGCGCCCCAAAAAACAAGATTCACTTAAGGCTCGTGCTCACCAAGGCGACAAGATGCAAGCGACCAAAATTTGACCTCACCGCGGTCGCCTGAAACCGGTTTGCAGTTCGCCGCGTGGAGTAGCCCAGCTTTCAACTTCAAGCGGTTTTTCACTATGCGTAATGCTATTTCTGACGTTTCGCTGTGAAGGGGTCGAAAAAATTTGGTCGCTTGCCTCTTGCATCTTCACGTCTCTCGCCTCGGTGGGAACGAGCCTTTAGTGAAAAAATTTGGCTATAAAGCGATAAATATTGGCGATAAAGCATTTTTTGGCTTAAAAGAAGTTATATAACAAAATTTGCTTAGTGAAAAATGGCTATAAAGCGATAAATGTTGGCGATAAAGGATAGTGATAATATTTGGCGTTAAAGTGATAAACTTTGGTTTCAAAGCCTTTTCAGGAATAAACTTTGACTTAATAGCTATTTGGCTGCTAATGTAGGCGTAAAAGCACTGTTTGCCAAAAATTTTGGCAAAATAGCACTTCACAATGACACCGAACTTAGGCAACCTTTTTGTCTGTTTACTTGGCAATTTGGCAACACAGTAAAGGATTTTGGCGTAATATAACAACAATAACCAATAACTATTTTACCGCGTAAACTACCTGGCCCATTCATTTCTATGCTTACTTACCGACTTTGCAACTTGGCGATGTGTTTGGCACAAAGGGTACAGGATCCTAGATTTTAACCCATCATAATTTTTAAAAAAACCTTGCAGCTAGATAAACATTACACAAACTTGCTAAATCCTTATTTTTCTTTTTATTCAATGAAGGCAGCTATAACAACGATAACCAGCAATATAATTTTTGCAACAAGGCAATCATTACAAAAACTTGGTAAATCCTTATTTTTCTTTTTAGTCAATGATGACAACCATAGTAACAATAACCAATAACATAAAATCATTTAAGCAAGGCAAACATTACAAAAGATTGTTAATCATTATTTTTTTCATTCAATGAAAACAGTCATAACAACGATAATCAGAGATATAACCTTTGCAGCAAGGTAAGCATTACAAAAAATAATAATAATAATAATAATGTTCGTTAGTAATTAATATTTCATCCCACTAATAAAAATGCACAAATAAAAATGAAATATAAATGATTTATAGTATGAAAAAAATATTAATAAAATAACGATAAAAGGTTCGAAATATATTGGGTTCACAAGAAAATATATTCGGTTTTTACAATGCGCTTAAATAGTGAGAAACAAATTTATTTTCTTGACAACACAATACATATGAAAAATATATAAGTAAATATTTTCTATCAAATTCCTAATCATCATTTAACTTGATGTTTCAGTATTTAATATTCATTGAAATGTAAACTTGTTAGCAAATTCATGATATTTGCAACATAGTAATTATTTATCGAAAAACAATATTATTTCTAAAACGAGAAAAAAATAATTAAATAATTTTAAATACTTTTTAAGTATATCACAATCTGTCAAAGGTTTTAAATTAGCAAGAATATGTTAAAAAAAATAGAAAGATGAAAAACCTGAATTTACCCACCAACAGAAATTTCTTATTTTTGTAAAAGGATTTTATTTGCTTTTTTATTCACATATTAAAATAATGTTTAAATATAAAACTTTACACATTCCAAAGAATTAAATATATTTTTTAATTAACAGGCAGTATAGTGATGTGTAGGTAATGCATTTTTAATGGACACTTTCTCATACTTTTGATTAATTTTTCTTTCCTTTTAAAAATATTAAATCCTATTATTCATAAATATGTTTTATTTAACAAAATCTAGATTCTTTTTTGCTAGATATTGTATTACTAAAGTAATATTAGTATGCTTTACTGACAAAGGTTAAATAAAACCATTTTAAATTTTGTTAACATACTTTCAGAATACAGCAAACTAATAAAATTACGTTTCACACAATAAAAACTACAACGAAAGCAATCCAAGGTTATAATTCCAAAGGTGACATTTTTTTGCGCAGTATTTACTTTGAAATTTTATTATCCTCTGATAATAATATTTTCAAGGCAAAGAAAAACCCCAGAACACAGAGTTAGGCTTCTGCCAACACAAAACACTTCCTTTTGTTTTTTATTCTTATCTGTCATCGGGCAAAATTTAATGTTGCCATAAAAGCGGCCAGCATATTAGTTACCGGGGATTTAGCTCCCTCCGGTAACACGTTAAAAAAAAAAGATTTAAGCCCACCGACTTAACTTAATCTTTCCTTTATTTAATCACTTTGAGTA
>BPLQ01009136.1:0-24555 GCA_021605075.1 Caerostris darwini
AGATAAGTGATGATTATTCAGGAGATAAGATTAAAATGATGATTCAGATATAAGATTAAATGATGATGATTCAGAGATAAGATTAAATGATGATGATTCAGATATAAGATTAAATGATGATGATTCAGAGATAAGATTAAATGATGATGATTCAGATATAAGATTAAATGATGATGATTCAGAGATAAGATTAAATGATGATGATTCAGATATAAGATTAAATGATGATTATTCAGAGATAAGATTAAAATGATGATTCAGATATAAGATTAAATGATGATGATTCAGAGATAAAGATTAAATGATGATGATTCAAATATAAGATTAAAATGATGATTCAGAGGATAAGATTAAATGATGATGATTCAGAGATAAGATTAAATGATGATGATTCAGAGATAAGATTAAATGATGATGATTCAGATATAAGATTAAATGATGATGATTCAGAGATAAGAGTAAAGGGTGGTGACTAAGGGACTCCATAAAATATTATCATTTCATATATTCTAATATTGATTCTTATATGGCTTTCTATGAATGAAGTCAATTAATGAAATTCTTTATTAAACACTTTTTAAACACGTATTTTACACGTACACGTTAAATTGGAAAAATTTAGCATTTATTGACTTTTCAATGTTTGTTTTACTTGAAATGGCTTTAACAGTTTTATTCTATTTTATGCATCTTTATCTTACGATCTGTTTCACTATACTCATATGTATTAGATTAAATGTACGGAGCCAAATGCCGAAGGGCAAGCGGTCAGACCACAGGTTTCGGTTTCGAGTCCCGGTGCCATGGGTGTTTGTAGTGGATTGGAATCCACTTTTTAAGTCCCGGTCTAATAGGATCATAGCGCGTTGTGGGGATATTGTTACCCGCGTCCGTAGCATATTTTCAAGCTACACGTGCCCCTGGGTAGTGCTAAATAAGTAACAGTGGTATGGCATACAGATTAACTATCTCTGTATTACCAGCTGCATTAGAACAACAGATTAGGCATACAGTTTGTATATATAATCATATAAGAAGTACATAATTCGATGTGCACACACATTGCATACATGACATTGTATACATTACACATGTACAAAGTAGATATCGTTAAGGGAAGTGAACATTATTTTTCCAGTGGGCAAAAACATTTAAAAACTTTTCAACAAAGAGTATTGTTTTCTTAAATTTGTATTTATTATTAATTTTTTTTCTTAATATAATAGACAATTATGGATATGAATTTTATTTACCAAATAATTTTTTATAACACAAAAATATTTTTAAAACATGCCTGCCTTAAAAATGCAGTTTGCATGTTAAACATGCAGTTTGAAAAAGGCATAATTCAATACTATGTTGTTGTTTTTTCATTATTTATAGAATAGGAAATATTATGAGAGATATAAAATAAAAAATTTTGTTATAAGACAAAATATTATGTAATAACATGATTAACAAACCTGCATAAGTACTAGCTTTAGGTTAGTACAATTAGGCCTTGATATCCTTCAACATATAATTTTCGTGTTTGTACAAAATTAAATTTGCATAAAATACCCATTTTCTTCCTTTGCACTAGTACGCCATAATACGGGGAATACTGAATTAAAAAAATAGTAATCGCCCATGGCTGCTAATGAAATCTGTTTTTGTTCTTAAGCACACAGTACAGATATCGGAATGTTGTTACAGAGCATTTATAATAATATCGTGAAATATGCATATACGTATACAGTTTATAATAAATATGCGTTTTACCAGCAATTACATTTCCCCATGTTAAACTTTTTCATTGTAAATTTATTATCTAATATGTATTTTTCCATCTTTAATCGCAGGCTTCATTTATTAATAGTGATTTTTTTTTCTCATATTCCAAACACTTTTATACAAAGTAATTCACCAAAAAAATGACAATCATATAGTAAATTCATGTTTATGCAAATGGGGAATGATGGATATGATATGATGGATGAGGGATTCAACTTCTATCCATAGCCTTGGAGATAGATTCTGTCCATAAATTTTTCATACCCATCTTCTGTATAGAGACCAGTTCATCTGCGTTAGTGGGATTTAATCATATATGTGTCAGTTCTGAAATCTAATATACTACCCACCAGGTACTTTTTACCTGTTAAAACACATAAAGGAATTTTTTTTTCAAATATAGTTTTGTTTCAGAACTCTTTTTACTAAACTTGAAACTATGCAGTTAGAAAAGTTATAAATAAGTGTTTATAATACTTTATTTACATTTTTATTAAAATTCAGTATAAATTTAGATATTCGAACTTCACATAGAAATCAAATTTCTAATCCTCTGATTCATTGCCAGTGCTTTCAAGACAACCATTCAATGCCTCGTTGACATCAACTCTAAAAAATGTGTTCTCTTTTACTCACTTTTAAAAAATTAACAAGTAAATGTAATTTACAAGTGATAAACAATAAATAAGCAGGCAGATCTTTACCAAGTTTTTTAGTTACTAAGAAACATTGAGTCAAATGTCTGTAAAATAACATGAAATCACGAGTGAAGGACTGTTGTCGATAAACGATATCATTAAACTCTTGCAATTAAACTTCTTAACTTATTAATTAACTCTTAAAAAATTGAATGTAGCACAAAATACATACTTGTCTTCAATCAAAATTAAAAAATTCTTAAGAGTTAACTTGTGGAGTTCTAATATGGAATACAAGCCAACTCACACGAATACGCTATTGATTCCTTACAAATTTAAGCCACATTATCATAAAAAAATAATATCCAAATCTACTTTCGACAATTCTTAAGTTGCCATTAGAAACCACCCTCAATGTTGATCCAATCAGTTTCCACAATTAACCCAATCTGATATTCGGAAAAATAAGTTCTTTTACCTTTTTCCCGAGGCAATCTCAGAAATTCAATCTCCTTGTCAATGCGGATACGTCGGAAATATCACGTGACGATGTTCCCTTCAAGTAGGAAAAACAGCACTCCAGCGTCCTCTTGAAGGGCTTCAATGAGAGGACGCTTCCAGAAGAACCACTTTTTCACCTTCGATCTTCTTCTCGATTTTCTGTTAAGGGGGTGAATTTGACTTTTGACTCTTTGGATCGCTGCCGTGTGTGCTTTGCGTTCAAGCCAGAGGGTGTTTACCGAGCTGCAAGAGCCCGTGACAAAATGGTTGGCCTTCTTGTATTATGTAAGGATTGTAAGAGAAGTGGAGGGAACTTGGTAAGCAGAAAAAGCAATCAGAAAATGGATGCATCGCTGGTAAAGAATGTGAAGATCATATTCAGTGAGTTGGAGGACTGATTTCGTTTACTTAAGATAAATATTTGTCTTAAGGTGATAGATTTTTGTATAAAGGTAGTTTGGATTTTCAATTTGAAATGGAAATTGACTCGTTGAATTTAAGACTAAAGTGAGCATGTCTCTAAATTCAATTCGTTTCAGAAGTGAACAGTTTAAATGCAACTTTATAGTGAATATTTAATTCCTTAAAATACTCTCATTAGCGGAATTTAAATACTAGGGACTCCGAATTATTTATATATATATATATATATATGTGTGTGTGTGTGTGTGTGTATTTATGGCTGTATATTATACAAAAGTTAATAGTGAAGTATCATATACAGTTAAATTGGAGCTTGTGATTAGTAATTGAAGATTGTTTTGGTTAGTCGTTCTACGGTCATTTTATGCCCTTTTTGGGATAATTAAACTGGGATCTGCAGTTTAAAGTGGATTCCAAGTAATTGAAGCAGAGTCATTGAATTCTTTCATGAAATGTAAAAGCTCCCTTAGCTTGTACAGCTACAAATGTACAGCTTGACTGCTGTATAAGTATTTAATGCAAAAGCAACCTTCTCTTTTAAAAAGAAAATTAAAGTTTCTTTATTTTGTATTCCATATCTAAATATTTTACTTATATAAGAATATGAAAATAAACCACAGTAATCGTAAGCCTCGACATAGAGGTTAATTTTTACCATTGTTTACCTCCTAATCAAAACTTACTCAAACTCAATGTTGATCCAATCAAATTCTACAATTAACCAAATCCCATATTCAAAAAAAATAAGTTTGTCCGGCCTTTTGTCAGAGGCGATCTCAGAAATTCAATCTTCTTATAACATAGATACGAGGATAAAATCACGTGACGATGTACTCTTCAAGAAGGAAAAACAGCACCCCAGTGTCCTCTTGAAGGGCTTCAATGAGAGGACACTTCCAGAAGAATCCCTTTTTGGCATTCGATCTTCCTCTCGATTTTCTGTGAGGGGGTGAATGTGACTTTTGACCCTTTGGATCGTTGCCGTGTGTGATTTGCGTTCGAGCCAGAGGGTGTTTACCATGATGCAAGAGCCCGTGACAAAATGGTTGGCCCTCTTGTATTATGTATGGATTGTGAGAGGAGGGAATTTGGAATTGTGTGTAAGCAGAAAAAGCAATCAGAAAATGGATGGTAAAGAATACTCAGTGAGTTGGAGGACTGATTTCGCTTACTTAAGATAAATATTTGTCTTAAGGTGATATATTTTTGTATAAAGGTATTGTGGATTTTCAGTTTGAAATGGAAATTGAATTGTTGAATTTAAGACTAAAGTGAGCAGATCTCTAAATTCCATTTATTTCAGAAGCGAACGTTTTAAAGGTAATTTGATTTGAGATATTTAATTCCTAAAAGAGTTGTTATTAAGTGGAATTGTAATGTATAGAGCTGTGGATTTATATAGATATATATATGTATTTATGGCTGCATGTTGTACAAAAGCTAGTATTGTACAGTTGAATTGGAGTTTGTAATAAGTAAATGAAGATTGTTTTGGTTAGTCGCTCTACGGTCATTTTGTGCTCACTTTGAGCTAACTAGACTCGGACCTACAGTTTAACGTGGATTCCAAGTAATTTAAGAAGAATCGTTGTATTCTTTCATGAAATGTAACAGCTCGTACAACGTGTTCAGCTACGGATGTATAGCCTGACTTCTGTATAAGTATTTAATGCAAGAGCAACCTTCTCATTTAAACGGAAAATTAGAGTTTATTTCTTTTATACTCCAGATCTAGATATTTTACTTATATAAAAATATGAAATTAAATCACAGTATTCTTAAACCTCGACATAGAGGTTAATTTTTACCATTGTTTGCCTTCCAACCAAAACCCTCTCAACCTCAATGTTGATCCAATCAATTTCCACAATTAACCATATCCCATATTCAAAAAATAAGTTCTTCCCGCCTTTTGTCAGAGGCGATCTCAGAAATTCAATCTCCTTATAACTTAGAAACGAGGATAATATCACGTGACGATGTCCTCTTGAAATAGGAAAAACAGAACTCCAGCATCCTCTTAAAGGGATTCGATGAGAGGAGGCTTCCAGAAGAACCACTTTTTGGCATTCGATCTTCTTCTCGATTTGCTGTGAGGGGCTGAATGTGACTTTTGACTCTTTGGGATCGTTGCCGTGTGTGCTTTGCGTGCGAGCTAGAGGGTGTTTACCGTACTGCAGAAGCCCATGACAAAATGATTGGACCTCTTGTATTATGTATGGATTGTGAGAGAAGTGGAGGGAATTTGGAATTGTGTATAAACAGAAAAAGCAATCAGAAAATGGATGCATCGCTGGTAAAGAATGTGAAGATCATACTCAGGACTGATTTCGCTTTCTTTAGATAAATATTTATTTTTTTTTATAAAGGTATTTTTGATTTTCAATTTGAAAGGGAAATTGAGTTGTTGAATATAAGACTAAAGTGAACATGTCTAAAAATTCAATTTCTTTCAGAAGTGAACAGTTGAAAAGTAACTTCATTGTGAATACATAAGTCTTTAAAATTTTCTTATTAAGATGAAATTGAAACCGAAATTAAAATTCTTCTGAATTTGAAATTGAAATTCTTCTGAATTTGAAATTGAAATTCTTCTGAATTTGAAATTGAAAACTGAATATGAATTTCTTCAGCTGATACATTTCATGAAATAATTCAATGATTCTTCTTCATTTGCTAATCACAAGCTCCAATACAACTGTATATGTTACATCACTATTAACTTTTGTACAAGATACAGTTATATATATATATATATATATATTATTTTGCTGAACAGTGATGAAAGTGTTCCATTTGTGTATACTAGAAACAGCGCACCGACATATGGTGAAAGGGTGGAGAGGACACTGTTTTTCGAGAGTTTTTCTAATCCCACATTTGTAAATTATATGGGAAAAACAGATAATAAAAATACAATATATGTAGAAAATATGTAATAGATTTACACATCAGTTTTATTCTTACCCAAGCAGTAGTGGATATTCGTAATACTTTTCAAAATTGTGAAATTTTTTCTTTTTATGATACAGATGCTAACCTTATTAATACTGAATACAGTTACAACAATACGTACATTTATCTAAATAAATTTACAAAAACTTTTTTTTTAATTTAGTAAAACTACTAATTCATATACAGAATACAATACAAAAACAAAAAAGATTTTGCATAAAATGATCAAGTCAATGTATATATCTATATATAATATTTTATCACATTATTAAGCTTATGTTCTTTAAGTTATCTACAAATATAAGGTTACAAGGTACTTACTTTACTATAATCAAATAGGAATGATATTCATTGTGCTAGTTACCATTTAAAATTATACTATTTGTTAGAAAGTATCTAGAGAAAGAGGAACGAAAACCCCACTGTAAGATAGAGATCTCCCTTTCATTACTTTCGATAAAAGAACAAGTTAATGGCAATGCCAACTATCCTCTCTTTTTATGGACTAACCCCCAACCCAGAAACTGCACCACCAAAAACCAATCCAATAAGGCCATCCCGAAACAAGCTGCAGAAACCAGCGAAAACACGGCAGTAAAACGAAGTTTCCGTCATTTTCTACAACACTTTCTTTGACTTTTGATGCCCGTGGATTTTGTGTTCGTCATTACAGAACCGGTCCGAGCCAGATCGTTAATTCGATATCATTATAATACAAAGAGAGCAAAAATTAAATAAAGGGGTGATGCTTTTCGGTTGGTTTGGCAATTACCTCTGGGGTAGGGGAATGGATAAAATTTACTCCATTTAAGCGATTTGCCGATATCTGGCATTATTGGGAACACCCGTGTTACTTCAATTGACTTTTCCGATCTTTGATCAAGAGTTGGATTTAGATTGCTAACGAATAGGTGGAATCGTTAAGTTGAAATTGCGATTTCACTCTGGGGAATTACGTGAATCATCTGGGCATATTTGCTGTAAACTGTTCGTAATGATGAAAGAATACGTAATGATAAAAGATTGATTCGTATTTTGAAATGAGTTTAATGAGAGAAATGAATTGTTATTTGTGAATATTTTTCTCTGTTTGTAGTCTAGATTTGCGCTTGTTGTAAGGTGGAATACATGTTAATTAATGTCTTCAGAAGAAAGATAAGGGATGATGAATAAAGGATTCCATAAAATATTAGCATGTCATTTATTCTAATTTTGATTCTTATATGGCTTTCTATAAACGAAATCAATTATTGAAATTATTTATTAAAAACTTATACAAACACGTAATTTAGCAACTATTAATTGGAAAGTATAAGCATCTATTGAAGTTTTCATGTGTCTTTTACTTAAATTTGAACAGTTTTATTCCATTTTATGCATTTTTATCTTATGATTTGTTTCAATATACACATATGTATGAGATTAGCACATAATCATCGGATTGAACCTCAGCCCTAATGCTCACGAGTGGCGCACGTTGCATCTGAGCCTCGAGCTGGGTTCTTAAAGTAATCTATAAATATAAAGTTATAAAGTACTTATTTAACTTTATTCAAATTATTCTTATTTAACTTTTAATTATTTTATAATCAAAGTAGAAGAATTTTCATTGTATAAGTTACCATTTAAAACTATACTATTTGTTAGAAAAGTATCTAGAGAAACAGGAACGAAAAAACAACTGTAAGATCAAGATCTCCCTTTGATTAGCTTTCGATAAAGAACAAGTTAATGGCAATGCCAACTACCGTCTCTTTTATGGAATAATTCCTAACCCAGACACTGCAACACCGAAAACCAATCCAATAAGGCCATCTCGAAAACAAGGTGCAGAAACCAGCGAAAAACATTGGCGATAAAAAAAGAAGATTCCGTCATCTTCTACAGTATTTTCTTTTGACTTTGAAGCCCACAGATTTTGTGTTCGTCATTACAGAACCGGGAACTGGGGCAGATCGTTAATTCGATATATATAATACAAAGAGCAAAAATTAAATAAAGCGGGTGATGCTGCTTGGGTCACCACCTCTGGGTAGGGGAATCAATAAAAATTTACTCCATTTGCGATCGCCGATATCTGGCATTATTGGGAACACCCGTGTTACTCAATTGACTTTTCGGATCTTTTGTTCAAGAGTTGATGTTGGATTTAGATTGCTAACGTAAAGATGGAATCGTTGTTGAAATTCGCGATTTCACTCTGGGGTAATACGCGAGTCATGTGGGCATATTTGCTGTAAACTGCTTGTATTGATGAAGGAATACATAATGATAAAAAGATTGATTTGTATTTTGGAACGTCTTTTTATTGTTTTTGTAGAATATTTTGCTCTATTTGTAGTCTCTATTTGTTTGTAAGTTACAAGATGGAATACATGTTAATTACTATTTCATGAGAAGGATATGGGATGAGTATTCTGGGATTCCGTAAAATATTAGCATTTTGTATTTAATATTGATTTTATATGGGTTTCTATAAACGAGGTAGATGACAGAATCTTTTTTATTGCCGTGTGTTTGCACTGGTTTCTGCAGCTTGTTTTCGAGATGGCCTTATTGGATTGGTTTTCGGTGGTGCAGTGTCTGGGTTGGGAATTATTCCATAAAAAGAGAGGGTAGTTGGCATTGGCATTATCTTGTTTTTTATCGAAAGTAATCAAAGGAGATCTCGATCTACAGTTGCTTTTCAATAGAGTGAAATTCTTTTATGAAAACGGGTGAAAAACACATGCTACTAGCAACTATTAATTAGAAAATTAGCATTTAATGAAAGTTTCGTGTTTGTTCAACTTGAAATGGCTTTAACAGTTTTGGTGTATTTTATACATCGTTATTTTATTATCTGTTTCATTATACTAATATGTATTGATTAGGCATACGGGGCCTGATGACGGAGAGTGGCTAGAGCCTGACATCAGGTACAACAGGTTTCAGGTTCGAGTATCAAGGTTGTTTTGGGGCTGAATCCACTTTAAACCGTAGGTATCGGTCTAATATGAGCGTTAAGGAGATAGTGTTAGATATGCTATGGGAGCATCTTCAAAGCCACACGTGCTTGTGGGTAGTGTTAAATGAATAGCAGCGGTGAAGGCCTTGCTTATGGCATGAGGATGAACTGTCTGTCTATTGCCAGCTGCGTTAGAACAATAGATTAGGCATATATCATGTATATAATCATATATGAATATATAATGAATCGACTGTGGACATACGTTCCACATACTTAAAGTAAATGTTGCAAATGAATAAGAGTTTATTTTATCACTAGGCAAACAAATTTACAATCTTTAAAAATATAGACTATTGGTTGCTTAAACTTTTATTTACTATTAATTTTTTTCTAGACATACTGCACAATTATGGATATGAATTTTATTTACCAAATAGTTATTTATAACACAAAAAATATTTTTAAAACATGTATGTCTTTAATTTTGAAAGGGGCATAATTCGAAACTATATGTTTGTTTCATCATTTATGGTTCAAGAAATATTAAGAGAAATAAAAAATAAAAATCGCATAATAGTACAAAAATATTGTGTAACAGCACGATTAATCAACCTGCATAAGTAATTAGCTTTAGTTTAGTACAATTATGCCCTAATGTCCTTCAAACATATAATTTCCGTGTTTGATTAAAAATTAAATTTGTATAAAATACCCATTTTCTTCCTTGTATGCCCCACTATGTGTAATCCTGAAATAAATATAACAATCACGAATGGTTGATACTGAATTTGTTTTTGTTCTAAGTTCAGATATCAAAAATGTTGTTTCAAAACACTAATAATATCAATGGCAGATTTAAAAGTAAAATTATGGACAAAAATATTTTTAGAACGAAATTGTTTGAGAAAATAAAAAGACATTTAAATGAATAATTCTGTAACATATTTTATCAGCAATTACATTTCTGATATGTATGCAGTTTATGTATACAGTTTATAATAAATATGCCTTTTATCAGCAATTGCATTTCACTGATGGTAACTGTTTTCACTGAAAATTTATTATCTAATTTGAATTTTTCCGTCTTTAATCACAGTCTGCATTTGGTAATTGTGTTATTTTTATTTTCCATATTCCAAACATTTTAGTTCAAGGTTAATTACCAAAAGGATGCCAATCACATGGCAAATTCAGTTTAGGCAAATGAGGAGTGACGGATATGCTACACCTAAGAGGGGAGAGATGAACTATTACATCTTACTCAACTTCCATCCCTAAGTTTGGGGATAGACTCCTTCTATGGATTCATTATGCCCATCACCTTCGGTATAGAGACAGGTTCTTATTCGTTAGTTGGGTTTTAACTTACGTGTCTCAGTTCCGAAATCCAATATACTATCCGCCAGGTTGTTTTTACCCATACAGGAATTCTTTTTTCAAATACAGTTTTGTTTCAGAATTTTTATTTTCTAAAATCGAAAATGTGCAATTAGAAAAGTTATAAATAAGATTTATTATACTTTATTTACTTTTTCATTAGAAATTCAATATAGATTTAGAATTCCACATAGAAATCAAAACTTAATCACGAATTATTGGTATTGCATCGTTGCCATCAACTATAACAAATGTATTCTCTTTTACTCAGTATGCGTGTACTTTATTTATTTTATATATTTATCATTTTTAAAGTGATGAAGTAAATGTAAGCGATCATAAGCAATAAATAAGCAGGCAGATCTTCACCAATCTTTTGGTTACTAAAAGATATTGAGACAAATTTCTGTAAGACAACATGAAAGTAAGATAGAATGACTGTTACCAGATATATGATATCAATAATGAACTCTTGGCTGTCTTAGAATAAATAAATACAGCTCAAAATACCTGTCTATATCCAGAATTAAAAAATTGCTAGGAGTTAACTCGTGGAGTTCACATATGAAGCACACAGGCAAATCCACTTGAATACTTTTATTGATTCCTTACAAATTTAAGTCACATTATCATAAAAAAATAATACCCAAATCTACTTTCGACATCTCTTAAGTTGCCATTCGAAACCACCCTCAATGTTGATCCAATCAGTTTCCAAAATTAACCAATCTGATATTCGGGAAAAATAAGTACTTTTTACCTTTTTTCCGAGGCGATCTCAGAAAATTCAATCTCCTTGTAAAGGCGGATACGTCGGAAAACAGCACTCCAGCGTCCTCTTGAAGGGCTTCAATGAGAAGGACGCTTCCCAGTTTCCCACTTTTTGGCCTTCGATCTTCTCGATTTTTCTGTGAGGGTGGAATGTGACTTTGACTCTTTGGATCGCTGCCGTGTGTGCTTTGCGTTCGAGCCACAGGGGTTTACCGCGTTGCAAGAGCCCGTGACAAAATGGTTGGTTCTGTTGTATTATGTATGCACTGCGAGAGAAGTGGAGGGAATTTGGTAAGCAGAAAAAGCAATCAGAAAATGGATGCATCGATGGTAAGAATGAGAAGATCATACTCAGTGAGGTAGAGAACTGATTTCGTTTATTTAAGATAAAGGTTTAATATTTGTCTTAAGGTGATAGATTTTTTTATAAAAGGTATTCCATTATAAAAGTATTTTCAATTTGAAATGAAAATTGAATTGTTGAATTTAAGAAAAAATCGATCCTAATCTCTAAATTCAATTTCTTTCAGAATTAAACGCATTAACGGTAATTTGAATGAATATTTAATTCCTTAAAATTTTTCTATTAAAAAGGTGAATTTAAATACGAGAAGTTGAGGATATATATATATTTACGGGACCAGGATGGCCTAGGGGCTAGCGTTGTGGCCCATGGTACCACAGTTACGGAGTCGACACCCGCGGAGCCATGGATGTTTGTAGTAGTTCCGAATATACTTTAAGCCGTAGATCCCGTGTCTAATAAAATGTGGGAAGAGCTTTTGTGGGGGTAGTGATAATCGCGTCCTAGCATATCTTCAAGCTACACGTGTACCCTGTGTAAACGAGTAACAGCGGTACAACCTTAATAATTATGGCATGAAGATTAACTGTCTCATTATTGCAGCTGCATTTAGAACAACAACAACAACATATTATATTTATAGCTGTATTTTGTGCAAAAGTTGGTAGTGATGTAACATATACAGTTGAATTGGAGCTTATAATAAGTAGTTTAAGAAGAAGAATTGAATTCTTTCATAAAAAACTGAAAATAAAAATTCTGATGTTTTTTATGATATAAAATAATTTGTCGTTCTAAACTTTAAAAAAAAAGAAAGAAAAAATATATTGTAAAGATGAAAAAATACATATTAAAATTTTAATCTTGAAATAAATAGTTCATAATCTACTGCCTGTTGTATAAGTATTTATTGCAAAACAAAACTCATTTAAACCGAAAATTAAAAATTTCATTATCTTATATTCCAGACCTAGATATATTATTTACATAAAAATATGAAAATAAATCGCAGTAATCTTAAACTTCGACATCGAGGATAATTTTTACCATTTTTTGCCTTACAATCAAAACCCATTCAACTTCAATGTTGATCCATTCAATTTCAACAATTAACCAAATCCCCTATTCAAGAAAATAAGTTCTTCCGGTCTTTTTTGAGCAGCTATCTCAGAAATTCAATCTCCTTATAACATAGATAAGAGTATAATATCGCTACCAACGAACGAAGTCCCCTTCAAGTAGGAAAAACAGCCCTCTAGTGTCCTCTTTAAGGGCTTCAATGGAAGGGCGCTTGGAAAAGAACTTCTTATCCCTCGATTTTCTGTTGGGGGTAAATGTGATTTTGGACCCCTTGGGTTGCGCCTCTGTGAGCTTTGTGTTTTGGCCAGGGGGTGTTTATTGGGTTGTGAGAGTGCGTGACAAAATGGTTGGCCTTTTGTAATATGTATGAATTGTAATAGCTGTGTATTGTATTGGAGAGATATGGTAGAGTGTGGATACTTATCATTATTGTTTTTTTAGGGAGGAAAGTAATCTGAAAATGGATATATCAACGTGACGGAGGGATACCGAGAAAGTTGGGAAAATATTATTTTCTGGAGGGAAAAATCTTGGGTTCATAGAGTATTTTTACAATGCTTACAATGCTTATTACTGCAAAATAGAAATTGAATCGTTAAATTAAAGAATAAGGTGAACACACGTTGCAATATTTTGTATAAACCAGCGATTGCTTATTGTGTTGTGAGATTCATTGACAAGACTGGTTGCCATTGGTTGGTGTGGGGAAGGGGGGTTACCAGGGGTTATATCCCTTTTCTGATTATTTTTAATCTGAAAATGGATATAATCAACGTGAGGGAGGAATACCGAGAGAGTTGGAAAAATATTATCTTTTTGAAGGGAAAATTCTGGGGTTGATAGATTATTTTAAAACATTTCGTTATTTTTACTGCAAAATAGAAATTAAATCGTTAAAATAAAGGTTAAGGTGAGCATACATTGCAATATTTTGTATGTGCCAGCGGTTGCTTATTGTATTGTGAAATTCATTGGCGAAATGACTGGTTCTTTGTCATATATAAGGGCTGCAAGTGGGATGCATTGTATTAGTAAGGAACCATGCAGTGAGGCAACTTACTATTATTGTTTTTAGGGCGAAAGGTAACCAGAAAATGATTGATCGACGTGAGTTTGTGATACTGATGTGATAATGAGAAATTTTGAATAATTTTCTTTTTCTGAAGACAAAAATCTTTGGTTAATGCATTGTTTTTAGAAAATACTTTGGTATTTTTTCTATTTTTGCTGCTACATTTTTTTTTACAACTGTAATTGAATCGAGAGTTAAAGTCTTGGGTGAACGTACATGACAATACTTTTCATCAAAAAATGTTTAAATATGAGGCGGAGGGAAACTGATGTGGTAATGCTGTTGAGAAAATATTATTTTTCTGGAGGGAAAAATTGTGGATTGATGTACTATTTGGGGAGCGTATTTTTTATTTACTTTAAAGCTTAATTTTGCTGCAAAATAGAAGCCAAATCGTTGAATTAAAGCCTGGTGTGAACATAAAAGTTAATATTTTGTAATAACTACAACAAGGGAAACTTTGTGGAAAATATATTTTTAAAATTTTGCTGTAAAATATTAGCCAAATTCGTTGAACTAAAGCCTGAGGGAAACATAAATGTTAATAATTAAAGTTAATGTTAATATATTTATAATGGTCTCAGTAACTGTAGAAATTTTTTAAAAACTGAGAAAAATGGATTGCTATGCGAGTGTTTTGAGTTTGTTTGAAGTGATATTTACGAAGTTGTAGGGTCTGTAACAAAATGGTTCACTTCTTATAAAAATGCACGAATTGTAAGAGTGGTGTACAGTGCATGTTAGAAAGGATACATAAAGGGTAATTATTGTTATTTTTTATGAAGAAAAAACATCAGAAAATTTATATTCCAATATTGTGTTAAAGGCACATGAAAGTCTTCTGATCTTGTATCAAAAGACTTTCTTGTATCATGAAAGTCTTCTGTTGATCGTACTGATCTTGTATTAAAGGCACATGAAAAATGCTCTTTTTCTGGAGGAAAGAATCCGTAATTGATACATTAATTTTAGAAAATATTTTGATATTTTTTCTGTTGAATAGAAAATGAATTGTTAAATAAATGTATGGGTTGAATATACATGTTAATATTGGTTAAAGACTTCAACAAGTGAATATCGTATATTTTTTTTTAAATGTTAGATTAATTGTACCAAGATATGTTTATGAATGACTAGATGTTCTTAATATGGTATAAGGAAGATAAAAGTAAATAAGAGGACTGATAAAAAATTGTATATTAATAACAAGAAGTTGGATTTTTTTTATTCATACATGTGTCTTTATTTTAGTGATAAAAAGCTAAATGATTATAGATTAGGAACCGAAAATGTTCTATACTTTTATGGATTGGTGAAACCAATCCATAAAAGTGTTGAACACTTTTCCGTGATGAAAAAATAAATAACTGATAATAATAACAGTAATAATAACTTTATTGTACTGATTTGCTGTTAGGGAAAAAAAAACTTAAATTGTTTGAAAAATAATAAATATTTTTAAAAAGCATTTTCTTTCAAATATTGAAGAAAAACACAATTTTTTTTTAAATGTTTTATTCATTATGAATCAAGATTTTCTCAATTAGTCGAATATATACTGTGACACGCATCTTTTTACTGAAAACGAATGAGAATGGGATAATTTTATTAAGCATTATTAAATGAACTAATTTATCATTCAAATATGATATTTAAAGTATTAATAAAATGAATAATGTAAATTTAAAATATTAAAGAAGATAATACGAATTTATGAAGGAAAAATGAAAACTTCAAAACATACATTATTCAATATACTATAAAATAATAGTTGGAAAGCGAAAGATTTTTATATCGAATTTATTCAGAAAACTATTTTTTGAATATAAAATGTCACATAAATTGAATAACTAATGCATATCATATGTATTGGAAACCTGAATGCAGTATATCATATACTACATTAAATATATCTTAAAATAAAACGAAATGCATAAAAATTTACATTTTGATTCCAAAAGAATTATTGTTTCATCAATTATTAATATTGAAAAAGATCATCTTTTTTTTGTTATTCGGCAATTGATACGAAACTTATATTTTTCGTATATCATTCTTTATATTAAGACAATGTATATTTCCATGAGCAGTTTAAAATATTTATAACCCTGTAGTTTGCAATAAATGCATGAAATATTTCACTTGAATACAGAATTCAATATTTATTGCATTTCTACGGAGTACAGAAGAAAACCAGGCATTGGAGCAAATCGAACCATCTTCGAATAGGTATCTACCTGGAATATTATCTGAATAGTTGGAATATAGTACAAAACGTTCTTGTGACCATTTCTTCTACAGGAGAACTGCTGTTCAAATATTGATGAAGTTTTTGTAGTTTTACAATTCAATGCTTTTTGCTTTGAATGGACATTGCACTGAACATTGAGTTGGAAAGATCTTTTGTTGGATGTTTTACAGGATTTGAAAAAAACGTATTCAAGATCTATGGTACACTGTCAATCATTCTTTGAAGCAGAGATCTTCAAGTTTTTTAACCCAATGTAAGGAAAAAAGCGAGTGTGAATTCTAGTATCTAGTACCAACATAATAAAAAAAAAAGAAAAATTATTTCGATTTTTCACCAAAAATATGCAGAAAATCTCTTTTTTATAACGTTATCATATATTTGATGGTTTGGTTTAGTTTGTCTCTCTACGGTCATTTTTGTGCACACTTCAGTTAATTAGACCGGGACATAAACTTGGATACCGAACCACTCTCAATCATCCATGCCATCTTCAGGATTCAAACCTGAAGCCTGGGGTACCAGAGCGCTAGCCACTCGGCCATCAGGCTGCAATATTAGGATGAAAACAATGTTCCCACACAACCTTTTTATATACGTTTATTTATTTTTCGATTTGTATATAAGTGCATTATGTTTTAGTCATTTATTATTTTAGTACTTCTCATGATCTGTGTAACGACCCATTGTAGCTTCTCTAATGCCTGATGGCTTCAGGTGCGAATCCTAGCGGGAACAGGGATGTTTGTTAAATGTTCGGAATCTAAGCTAAACTGTAGGTAACCGTCTAATTAGCCGTTACCTACAGTTTAACATGGATTCGCTCGTAACGTGTACCGTAACTCCTAACGTAACTCTATGGATCGTAAAAAGACTCGCTCTACGGTCCTTTTATAATTAGCAAAATGACAGTAGAGCGAGTCTCAAGAAATGGCCCATGAATTAACTTTCGAGTGAAGACTAACAAGCTCTTTTACTTTTGATAGCACATCCGAAAACGCCGGACACTCATAACTTTGTGTCGACCAGGCATTTAGGTTTGGTGTGGTGTGTTGCTCTACGGTCATTTTGTGCACATTTTAGGCTAATTCGATCATTACCTAAGATTAAGGCGGATTCCGAACCCCTCACAAACATCCATGCCACAGCCAGAATTTAGAACATGAAGCCATCAGGCATTTAGAGAAGTCACAATGCGTCGTTTCACTTCTATGATTGATTTGATAAGTTTCAAAGATGCCAAGTTTACTCTTCAGAATTAACCAAAAAATATTCGATCATCACTTATTGGCAATGACCGTTTGTGTGCCTATGTTTGAGCGGATCCACACTGACATTATGTGAACTATCTAAGAAACTTGGCCTCAGCCATGTAGTAATTTTACATTAATTGGAAAATGGAAGAAATTGGCATTGGTTGGTACAGATAGGAAATGGTGTTTGTACTCGAGCATGTCAAACAAAAGCAATTGGAATATTTCATGCAGAGATTGAAGATTATAAAATAAAGAAGTATATAATGAAGAATATACAATCAAAGTTAGACTATTTAGTTTACTATCCAATTTTAACTGTAATTCTGCTGGTGAAATATTTTTATACTTATAAATACAATAATAATGTTTCAACCATAACAACAGCAATTAGAAAAAATATCTGTTCAGAAAGTTTTACTTTTAATATAAAACACAGAAAAACTAAATAGAATAATATTTTCAATATTTCTAAAATTCTCGTTGTGAACGGACCACCCCATTTTAAGTATATTATCTCTTTTTTTACATCATTGTTTCAGGACATCTAAATGTTATCTAAAAGAGAGCATATCACAGCTAAGAGTTTTTTTAAATGGAACTAAAAATAAAGAAAATAGACAATAGCTCTTAATAGTCCTAAGTTGATGGCCTCCACAATATGTCTTGCACATACATAAGTTGGTCAGAAGTCTGCAAGCTCGCTGAAAATTGTACAAAAGCAGCTGCAATGGTGTTAATAAAGAATATATGACAACTACAGCTATTGGAATCTATAAAATAAACAAAGAATATTTGGAAACAATGGACATTGTTCTTTGAAGAATTGGAAATATTTGAATGGGTAATTTGATCCAAATACCCCTATGGGAAAAAATTCAAAATGTAATGGGTATATTGATTGAAAAAAAGATTCGCTGATTTTAAAGACACAAAAGTATTTCATGAGTATTCACTTATTTCTAACTACATTGCGCCAAAAAAACGACTGAATATATCTATGGGAACGTTTCAACCAAAAATTGTTGTATGGAGTGTGAATCCTTTTAACTTTCGTAAAATTAATGAAAATGTTTTAATTTTGCCAGGCACTAATACTTCCGTTGAATGTCTTTTCTTTTATTAATAAGTTGTAAAAGAAATAAAAAACACAGTTTAAGATTTCAATTCTTACAGCAATGTTAATTACTAAAATAAATTCTAAGAAATCTTGTCAAGATTTTTATTTTTATTTGAAATAAACTCCAGATATACTTAGTACTCAATTTAAAATCACATAAATTATTTTCAGTGTTAATTACTGTTGCTTTCAAAAACAAATAAAAACTGGGAAGATATGAGTTTTTTAATGCACATATTGAGAGACATAGAAAATGCAACCACAACAAAGAGGGATTAAAATGTGACATATGTGGAGTGATTTGTAGGCAGTAGGACAACCTCTCACTACATTGCAAGTAGCAACACTTTGAGGTACATGCGGTTATTGTCTTGAAGTGTGGAAGCCCATATATAGTACTCTAAACTTTCCTCCATAGTTCATCCTCCGATTGGGGCTATGATACAGCAGACGAACAACGACCAATCATATTAAAAAGATGCTCGTTCGGCGAGAGATCAGAAGGCATTGTACGCCAAAGAAGAAACTAGACATGCTGTAAGGCTTTTTGGTAATGAATGTTGCATGGAGCTCTCGTTGTCTTGCTAAAAGTACATTTTGCGACCACTGAAGTTAATATAAGTGGCTGCTACACCTCATCAACGTATCGTAGTTACATCAGTTTGCCTCTGATGTGTACCAGGGATATCTTACTATCCTGTATGAAGGCATCTCAAACCATTATGCCACGTTGGCGAGCTGTATGATTTTTAGCAACAGTGTAATTTCTCTATCTGATGTCTCCAGACTGTTAGCTAACTATAAACAGACAAGCAGGACCGAAACCCACCACTGAGCAGCACATTGCGCCATTTAGTCGACCACATTGTTCCAATGTTTCTTACACATTCCTTTCAATGCCAAGAGTAGTTGATTGTGGGGCCACCACCACTTCAATTCAGATGCTTCGATCAATGCATTCTCTTGTACTTCTAGGTGGATCTGGTCTTTCGCAACGATTCCCACTTCCTTTATCGATCCATCTGGTCCCATTTCAATTCCCAGCGGACACATCTACGTGCGTTTCATCAGCGATACAACAATAAGACCAACCTGTCGTTCGTAGACCTACAATTTGACCCTTCGTAACATCTTCCGATTACCGAAATTGCATTCGGTGTCATCGTTCTGTCATATCTAAATCCATACGTGTCTTTTGAAACGTTGAATTTCATAGATGATAGACTGTAGCGACTGTTGGTTCATACGCCGTTTCCTTTCCTTCCATTTCACGCTATGATCAACTGACTAACTTGCATTTCAAACCTTCTGAATAACTTGATCAGCTACGTATTCCCCGAAATTTGCATATTTTTTATAGCTAAGTCTTTATGTCGTTTCATTTTTTATGTCGGGCAGTATTACCCTAGATTAATAGTTGCCCCACTTTGTATAAAAATAAGAGAAGAAAGAAATGGTAAGATTAAGTAATCTTTTAGTAGAGATAAATAGAACATCACTGAGAGTCATGATGAAAGCAGAACTACAGCTGGATCAATCATATTTGCAATTTTGCAGTTTTCGTTTAAGATTGAGATCTTATTGAATAGCATTTATGATTTATAATTAACTGATTAAAACCTCGTATTAATATTTTTTCTTTAACAAATCCATATTACAAATACATTCTATTTTAAATGTTGATAAATGTTTACATTGTGCACGATAAAATTCAGCACTTTTTAACACATGAACACTATTTATAAGCAGCACTCCAAAAGGATATTACTTAAATGTAAAAGTAATTATGATGCGTACATTTCTAATAAAATAATAATAAGGATTGTTATTCAATCGCCTCTGTTGGAAATAAAAAAAAATGTGATTTATTTTTACGAGAATTAGTAATTCAGTTTAAGGGAAACGAAACAAACTATCTACGATCATATTGAAGAAAAGACACTTGCAAGTTGGAAAAAAATATTACCTAGCAATGGCAATAAAACGAAAAAGGTACTTATTTTTAATTAACCAATAACGTTGAACACCAGTTTGAAAAGAGTTACAAATAATGGGAAAAAAATGTTGTTAATGTTAAAAATGTTACAAAATTTATGCAATCAGTACTTATTTTACATTTTTATTACGAGAAAAGGAAGTTGTGATATTCAACCACATTGAGTCCTAGTCACTATTGCTGAAATTAATCAGTATATAGGGATACTGAAACGGAAACCCTGCAGTAGGGATTGCAAAGGAGTGTTTATAAATCTACTTAGCGTAAGTAATTATTCGCTTATTTTAGATTTAGGTTTATTCTTTTGAATTTGAATTTAAGTTCTTCAGAAACTGCAGTGTTTATTTTGTTTTTGCTGAAACATTACTTAACTTATTTTGATTAATATTTTTAAGGCCAATTGTTGATTATATACTATTTTCACCAGACAATTTTCATAATAGTTACGAAAATTTATTTATATTTATATGAATAATATGTGATATTATTTTAGTGGATTATTTTGTACGAAATTATGAAATCCTTTGAAGTATAATAATTTTGAAAACTCGATTTTAAATCATTAAAAACCTATTATATGCTTTGAATGTTTTTATTTCAGAATGTTTAACATTTTTATAAGGTTATGAATAAAAGTAGTAAATAAAAGTACTACTTTTCTATTTTTATTACTTTTGTCGCAAATAAAAAATGCAGTAAAAGAACCTGACATTTTTTGTTCTCCATGTACATGAATGATAGATTAAAACTATATATAGAAACAAAAAAAGAAAATTGACTTTATAAAGTCCTTGACGTACTTCAAATACATCTAACCTTAGAGTAGGAATAAATTAGAATGCGTCTTCTTATTATAAAGAACTAAAAGTTAAACATTTTTGTAAGATTACGAATAAAAGTAGTATTAAAAGTAATAAATAAAAGTATTACTTTTCTATTCTTACCATTTTTGTAGCAAATAAAAAAATGAAGTAAAAGAGCCTGATATTCTGTTCTCGGTGTATATAGGCTAAAACTACATACAGAAACAAAAAGGAAATTCACTTTATAAAGTAATCGACGTATTTCAAAGACTAATCATAGAGTAGTACTGAATTAGAGTGCGTTTCCCTATTCTAAAGGACAGGAAGTTAGAATAAACATCTCTCGTCCTTTTCGTACTACTGTTAGCGCTGTAACAACCTTTGACTTTTATTCCCTGAGTGCATTTATTTCGAAAACGTAAACATGATACAAAGAAACTCTGAAAATTCCGAGAAATGCCTAAAAAACATTTATTTAATTATGTACTTACTAAAAATAAATAATTACTACAAATATTACTTTGATTATAACTCTGATTATTTTGTATGAAATATAATAAGACATTACAAAAAGTTCCCACAAATGTATAATTTTTTTAATCATTTTGAAGTGAAAATCTTTCACAAGAAAATTTATTAATAGAATATAAAGGCCATATATTAAGAAAAATAAATTTATATTTAATTTCAACTAAAAATATGAACCATTTTTTCTGAAAATAGCATAGAGTAGTAATAGCTAATAGTAAAGATTCTCGCAAAAACTCGTCAAGCCATCATTGCATATGTCAAATTACGAAGTAAAAACCAAGTTTGTATTATTACACTCATGTCCATAAATTAAGGATAATGAAGTTCAGGCAAAGAAAGAGACAGAAGCAAAACAAATTTGACTTATTTGTAAAGTCTATTTATTAAACAAAAGGTAAAGACCAAAAAAGATGCTATATGTTTGACATAATTAATAAAAATTGCGATTTTTACTCCCTGGAGCAAATTTCAAAAAAGAACCTATTTACAAAAACAGTATAACATGGTTAGTATGATGGTTAATATGGAGTATGTCTCCCGGACGATGCAATACTGGCTTTACAACGCCTAGGCATGCTGAGTATCAAATTATCAATCTGATCTTCGGGAATATTACACCACTCATCAAGCAATGCCCACCAAAGTTCCGGTTGACTGGTGGGAGGGGGTTGACGGGATGCAATTCGTCGACCAAGCCTATCCCACACATGCTCTATTGGATTCAAGTCCGGTGAGTATGCTGGCCAATCCATACGGGTGATATCCTTCAATTGAAGCCATTCGTCTATAATGTTTGCACGGTGAGGACGGGTGTTGTCATCCATAAACAGAAATTTAGCACCCATGGCGCTCCGAAACAAACGTACATGTTGTTCCAGAATGACATCCCGATAGATGTGGACTGTCCGATAGATGTGTCATCGTTACACTCTGAACATGCAGGTCAGTTCTGGAACCAAGAATAATTCCTCCCCAAACGAGCCATCCTGCACAATCATAACGGTGTCGTTCAATGGTGTTCTCTTGGTGGTAACGGGTACCTGGCGCTCTCCATATGAATGTCCGGCGAGAATCAGACTGCAAACTATACCTGGACTCGTCGGAAAACATCACACAAGACCTGTCTACAATGCATGCTCTCTACTCCAGGTTAATCGCAGGCGACAGTGAATTGCGGTAAGTAGAACACATCTTATAGGCCTACGAGCATATATACCAATATGCTCTAAGCGTCTGTACACGGTCTGCCTTGAAACTGTCGTATCGGTAGCTGAAGGGAGTTGACGAGACAGGTCTGATGCGGTGCTCCGTCTGTTTCTTTTGGCAGTAACTGCTAAATACTGGTCCTCATTCGGCGTTGTATCTCGGGGGCGACCTGTGCTGTAACATCTACTCACATTATCATCATCTTGAAATAGTTGCCAAATCCTGGAGATGACACTCTGGGCGATTCCAAGTTCCTCGGATACTTCCAGCTGGGTACGTCCACATTCCAGTCGATCGATAATTCTACCACGTAAAAAATAATTCAAATGCTTCCTTTGTGCCATAACTATGCGGTTATTGCACTGAAAGGCTTTTAAAGAGCTTGTGAACAATTTTACTTCTTTGCCACTATGCCTTATATACCTCTCTCTTACACTCTCGTCATTGTGACGTACTATCCGCGCCATCTGGTGATTTCCTGTAATTTGAATATTCTTCTTCAAGATGTGTGTGATAATTCTACAGGTGAAATTTTTATTTTAGAGTTCAATTTCTGTGTGATTCTGAATTATCCTTAATTTATGGACATGAGTGTACTTGAAGATTATGCTTGATCCAAACATGCAACTCCGATGCGAGCTATATTATATTGCTACCCTAAGCATTTAACTGTTGTCTTCCAATGTAACATGTACTGAGGTGATCTACGTGTATTTTTTCCACTTCTCACCCAAAGAAAGTTAGAAATCTATCATCAGTAGAAAAAGGTAATTGAAGAACATCGATGGGATTTATGTACATCACAAACTGCTGAAAAAAGGACGGTACCTTCAAAAGGGATATTTAGTGGTAACAACCCTGTCATATGTGCCTGTGCTTGTCGTATAGAAGTGAAACCGGAAAATTCGTAGGAGGGTGTCTGACTATTGAAGTGAGAAGATTTACACACTCCCAGTTACAAATGCCATTGAGTTTGTAAAAGCAATTTTTACAACAATACTGCCAGTGGAATCGAACATTAGCCCTCTCGCACGTTAACTGCCTACGCCGCCATTGATCCGTGAGTCAGGCAAGTCCATATAATATCCGACTGGCATCTGGATTTCATTTGGGTGTTATCTGAGTTTTCAATTACTCAGTCATTTGGAGGATGTGAATCCCACTGCGCAGGTTGGCATTTGAAGGATTTTACATCTTCCGTATGTCACTCCTTAGTACAAAAAAAATGTTTAAGAATTTACCACGGTCATTACTGGATATTGATGCAAACACTTTCAGTTTGACGTTGCTTGTTGGAATTTGAAAAAGCTCCTTTAAGTTGAAAGGCAAATACACTGGACATTTTGGGCAAGATATACAACATGATAATTAAATAGATAAATAATCGTTGATTTAAATACCATAGAAATAATGGAGACTATAATTATTTTATAGCAAATAAGCAGACAGGGTCCTGTGTTTCCTGTCTTTATTGAACTATTTATTTTTTGCATTGGTTAGCTTAGTTAAGAGAATATGTCAGCAATAACTCAAAAGATATCCGAAGAACAAAAT